>APFE031119238.1:0-14188 GCA_000404065.3 Pinus taeda | reverse complement strand
AACAAAAGTCAACACTTTGACTTATCTAGATAAGAGCATAGATCATCTCTAAGAAGATGATACATGAGATCAGTTGAAGACACGTTGTTTCAACTAATTCTCCAAGGTGACTCCTTCACCTATCATTGTACTGCATTTCGTCATCATGTTGCATCTCTCCGCTTTGCACCATGCTGCACCCATCATCACTATGTTGCATCTCATCACACTTCAGTAATCATGACTGTACCCATCACTATATTGCATTATGTTCCATTGTTGCACCATGTTGCCATCCTGACCTATGTGTTGGCTGCACTTTGCTTGCTTATTGTCCCTAGCATGCTTGTTGTTGCATACTAGTTGTCCCTTGCATGCTAGCTGTAACATTGCATGCTTGGTGTATTTGCTGCTAAGTACCATACAACTATCCCAATGTTAGTTAGTTGTCCCTTGCACGCTGCTCTCCTTTAGAGACAGATGCTCTTGTTGTTTCGGCAGTTCCCGCTGTTTTCGGCAGTTCCCGCTGTTCCCAACAGTTCCAACAGTCCCGAGAGTTCCAGCTTTTCCGACAGTTCCGGCTTTTCCTGCTTTTCTAGCAGTTCCGGCTTTTTCGACTTTTCCGACAGTTCCGTCTTTTCCAGCTTTTCCGGCTTTTCCCACAGTTCTGTCTTCTCTGGTGGTTCCAACTTTTTAGACAATTCCGTCTTTTCTGGCTTTTCTAGATCAGCGCAATGTTATTCCTTAGGATCTCTCCTCCTACTAAAACCCAAAGACAAGTAGAGAAAGGAAGAGATCCCAAGTGTGTTGAAATGACTTGAAGGCCACCTCTATTTATACTAAAACGTTGAGCACATGTGCGGTTTATTTGGTTTGTGGCCGACCTTGACGAATTGCGTCTTTTAACACAATATTATAAAACTCCATGCATACTTATCGGAATCGGATAATTCTTTAGATCAATCCATACATCTTCCGATGAGGGATCCAAGAAAAATATCAGCTGCCATAAATAAGATGACCCACGTGGAGTTTGGCCCTAGTTGCCAATTTTAACAAATGGTTAGTTGAGCCTGAAGAATGGAGATGGAATAGGGCTTGTAATGTAAGATGGAAAGTGGTAAGTATGTAATAGGGAGAGATACGGCTATGCTATCTCAATCATGGCTACCCAAGTAGTGCCCATCTTATACCCATTGGGCCATTTAGGGAGCTCCCACTCGACTAAGATTGAAAATTGACCCGCCATTTAATGTGAGGGAACAAGATCACAACCAAGACACGTCTTTCTTCCAAGTTACCATTGTTGACCACTCCATGTCAACTACCCAATAGCAAATACACCCCTTTTTCTGCAAAAAATATTTCATAATGTTTTAGTGTTCAAATCATCCAGGATTTATCATCAGTCGACAGTTTGCTTAAGTTGTAAACCCATTCTGCAAGTTTACAATGTAAATGATCTTACTAAGACCATAATATATGTAACCATCTAGGTAAGCCTATTTTTTTTATGACGATTTTCATCGTAGGAGGTTTTTCTTCTAACTGATTCATATGTGTTTCTAAGCACAAATGACCGGCAAAGTTTTTCCCTCCAACCTCACTCCAAAGCTAGGGTTGATTTTGTCGTCAAGACCTTAGGTGAGTCCTAATGTTTTTTATCGAGCCTTTGTAAAAGTGATTTGGGAATAATTATAGCTAGTTGGCTAATTTATTTTATTACAAATCACTTGGCCTACTAGATCATATTTGAGTCGCAGAATTGAGTAAATAATTGAGGGTCTATAACGAATGGATTTTCCCCCATTGAGAGTTGAAATATAATTATCTTATGTAAACAATATTTTAGCTAGGTGCTAAAATATCAGAGTTGGAAAAAATTATTAATCCCCTCATGTGTCAATAAATTAAATTTTCTAGCAGAAATATATTAAAAATCTCAAGCCATAAATTTGATTAATTAGAGTTAAAATTAAGTCGTAGAAAAAATAAATTCTTCAAAATAAAAAATTCGTGGGTTCTAGAAAAATTAATTTTTGGAGGTCCCCCACCAAGGGAATATTGAAAATTTCAAGAAATTTTGGACCCTTGAGCCTTGGTAGTTAAGTCAAAGTCAATTTTTTGAGAAAATTAAAAATGAATTAAAAGAGAAATTCGAAAATTCCTCAAAAATTAAATATTTCGACGATGGACATTAAAAGATAATCAAATCTTTATCAACAGTGGCGATTACTTTGACGGGGATCAAGCCAACTAGACATTTGGAGAATTTATCTATAAATTAGAAGTCATTTGTCTCACAAAGGATCCGATCATTGAATCGTGTACTAGCTCTTGAAGTTTTTTTGTAACTTTTTTCTAAATAATAATAATGCAAAGTCTTTGGGGTTTTCATTAATGATGGTGTTATTGTCCTACTTATGGTAATATTGTTCTTAATGCTCTATTCAAGCATATTTAGAAGTTGATTTTTAGCATTTGGCAATAATCTATTGCACAGGTATTTTGCTTAGGTTATTGGATCTAAGATAGTATTTTAATTCAATTAAATTAGTAGGTATCTCTAATTTTTTAGGATTATAGTGTTATTTTATATCTCTATCGATCTGACAACTTGACTTGAGTGTGCAAAGATCTTCTATATTAGAAAGCATGGGCGTGAGGGGAAGTCCTCGGTTGGACCAGCCAACTCTGAAGGCATAAGAACTAAAGAGCCTTCCTGATTAAATCCCGAGACTTATCTAATGAAGTTTCTCTTGCACAGTTTTTGGCTAGTCCCTCATTTAAAATTAGTTATCTTTAATATCGTGTTTAATTGATAAATCTGGCTAGGAAGAGCTTAATTCTACTGATCTGGGTGCGAAGTTAGACTCATACTCCTCAGCTCTAATAGATATGTATATTATTTGTATAAATCTGATTATATTTGTAAAATAAATCTTGTAAATTATTTTATTTCTCTAATCTTGGTTTTGCAGTTGGGGTTTTCTTGGTTTGAATTTTTTTTTTTAATTTTTGTATATATTGGGGTTTTGAAGTTTTCTTATTTTCATTTGTGCAAGTGAGACCAAGTGGAAAGAGTTGGATCAGAGCTCAATCTAGGCTCTTGAGGGTAAGATATAGCCTCCAAAATTTTCACAGGGCCAGCCATTGCAAATTTTCCAACAAATCTTAAGATCTGAAGCAAAATAATTTTTTCAGAACAAGGGTTTCAAGTTTTGAGGCTCCTAATCCCAGATCTACCTTCTCCCAGCCTAACGCAAGCCCTATTAGGCCTAGTGCTAGCTCTTATTGGCCCTAGATTCTCTTTGCTCCATTTCTGATCTAAATATTTAATTTTTTAAAGCTGATCATTGGTGGTTTTTGTAGAAAAATTGATAAAAAATTGTGTTTCAAGTATTGAAAAACATTTGGCAACTTGGGCAAGCGATCTTCAAGGCTCGGGTCCTAAGGGTTTGATCTCTAAACCCTCTTTTTCCTCACTGTTTGCTACAGCGATCATATACCTTTCTAATAGTGGTGAAAAACACATCTACGTGGTTTGAAACTAACTAAAAAAATTGCTAAATACATTAATAAGTCACTTATGTTTGATGGGTACCAAAAATTTGGCCTAGATCTACATTTTTGGATGATTGTTATTTATGAATAATTATGTTTCTGAAGTGTGAAATATAACAGTGGAAAAATTTCATGTGGGTTAGCATAAAATCAATTCATAAGTTGTCTAATACATTAAAGAATTAATTTCTTAAGTTGGGCATCAATCATTAAGCCTATTTCATGTTTTATTTGTTAATTGTAATAAGTATATCAGATCTGATATAATTCTAGAAATCAAATCATAACGGGCTGAAAAATTCTAAAAATTCATGTGGGCAAGTTTGAAAAAATTTCGGTAAATTTTTGGCATAAAGATGGCATTAAAAGCTCATTGTTTTCATTGTCACATTGTTGTTGTCATAACATTTGTTTATTGTTGTCCTAAAGTGTTTCTTACTATTGTCCTAAAGGTTTACTGCTCATTAAATGACATATTGGGTATAAATAATTCACTATTAGCTTATTGTTGTCATAAGATGTTCTATGTGTTCAATCTTATTTGATTAGCAATCTCATTTTCCATCTTTTAATTGTGCTTTCATCATAAATATTACTTGGTTTCATTGTCTAACATAAATAAAATCCTAAAAGCACTTTTATTTAAAGGCATTTTGAGTTGTTTCTCCAACACCTAATTCTAATTGTCATCTCTTGTTTCATTGAGTAATTTCTTGTTGCTTCATTTGGTTATTGCCTTGAACTAATCTCACTTTGAACTTGAAGTAATATCGATTATAAGTGGATTGGCATCTTCATATATCCTAAGCATTCCATTTGAAGCATATTGTTTTAATTGCATCTCATTGAAGCATTGCATTAACATTTGCACTTCATTTGCATACTAGATTTAATCTTTGCATCTCACATAGTTTAGTTTTGCATTCATTCTAATATCGTCCCTTTTGCCATATTATTGAATTGTGAGCATATCTTTACTTGTAAACTTTCCACTTTCTTGTTGACTGTAATTGCTATATCTCATTGAGACATATTTCTGAAGTACAAGTTTCATTCATATCGCAAGTTGTATTTCTCTGCTCATATTTCAATATCTTCCATACTATCATTTGTCTTGCAGCATTACTTCTCATGTAACTTGAAATAATATCTCTTGGAAGTGTTACATCTTTATTGATCATTAGTATCAAGGCATTGGTCTTTATTTGTTTATCTAACTATTGTCTTATTGATCTAATTGAAATTCATCTTGTGAACATATACATTGATCATCTCATAATCACACTTGTTAAATAATCCTTAATTCAAGTTACTAAAAGAAGTAATTCCCTTCCCCTAATTCTCCTAGGACTTGTTGTTCCAACAAGTTTCCCCTCATCATCGTTTTTAGGGACTGTTGAAAAGTGTAACTAGGTTCGATCTTCATAATGACATGTAATTATGATTTTATGTAATGAGATATAAATAACAAAAATAAAAATATTATTGACTTGCTTCATGGGTTTCATAAGCAAGGGATTTTGTTTTCTTGAGTCAAGACTCCCATTAAGAGCCTTTGGGACTTTTTTGTCATCTAGTCATAAAATACTAGAATCATTGTCATGTAAATGAAGTCATGTTACACTTTGTAAAAGTGTCTATCTTGTCTATGTAAAGTATCCTCCAAGAACTTGTCATCTATCCTCTTCAAGTTGGCCCACAAAGACGGAAGAACTATCTAGATGAAGTCAGCGTAACTCCAGAAATCATGTCAGCCTAAAGGTCGTATGAAGAAGTGTATAAATAGCCAAACTCGGCCTCATTTGAAGACACACCTTGGACAAGTAACTCGACCTACAAGAAGTGTGAAGAAAGGGAAGAAGCAGAATTGCGAAGGAGGAAAAAAGAAGTACGAAGAAGAGAAAGAAGATTCTTCTAGGTGATGCAAAGTTAGGGTTTCTTCTAGATCAACGAAAAATCCTTTCTTCTAGGACAGCAAAGTTTCTTCTCGACAATGTGAAGTTTCTTTTGGGATAGTGAAGTTTCTTCTGAGCAAGTAGAGAGGTTTCTTCTGGGGCAGCAAGAGAAGGATTCTTTTGGGAAGTCGAAGCATAAACCTAAAGACCGATATTCTCTAGGGGAAGTCGTGGAGGAGTAGTAAGAAGGATAGACACCGAGTTTCTCTAGTAGAAGCCGAGGTGAGCGGTTCAAGAGCAAGAAGAAAGGTGAGGTAAGGAGGAGGCAAGAGCATCAAGGTTAGTGACAAGGTTCTTGAGAGGATACTAGAGTCAAGCATATGTGTCATGGTCTTGGTACTTATCAATTGAAGATCTAGAAGAAGAATTTTGATCGGGTTTTCTTCTTAAGACATGAAAGGTTTTGGCCCTCGCTGAGAAGCCTACATACTGTGTCAGTTGTCATTTATTGTGCATAATCGTAATTTTCTTGATGAGAAGAACACATTAATAAGCTAACAAAGAGAAGACTATAAGTTAAGAAGTAAAAGTATATCACAAGCAATTATCAAGCAGAGAAATTGTTAACTTTGAATGCCCTATATTTCTCAACATGGTATCAGAGCTTAGGTGATGAAGACAAGAAGGGGAAGTTAAAGCAAGTAGACACACGAGAGTCAATCTTCAAAGAAGGATCAAAGCAACACACGAGAGTCAACTTCAAAGAAGGATCAAAGCAAGTCAAAGAACACCAAGCAAGAGATCTATATCTTCAACAATCTGAAACCCTAGATCAAAAAATACTCCAAGCAAGAGTCTTGAAATTATCTTCAAGAAGGAACCACGAAAGAAAGATCGAAACCCTAGAAGCACTTCAGAAGATCATCACTCATACTTCACCAAGGAAGTAGAAGCTCTTCAAATCTAAGGAAGATTAGATCGAAAGACAATCTTCTCTCCATTGAAGCAAAGATCTCATAGAAGGTAGTCCTCCCTCACCAAAGATTTGAAGTAAGAAGCAACAAGTTCATCATCAAGTTGAAGATTTGATCCTCACAAGTAAGTACCTTCTTATTATAATCCAATCTAGTAAAAATGACTTCATGTTTCAAGGAAAACCAAAAGTTGGTTGGGATATCAAACTTCCTTGTATGGAAAAGAAGGATAGACATTGTCCTCGAAGTAAATGAAGTCATTGATCATGTCCATGGAAAGGTATCCAAGCCATCCTGAGAACTAGCATTATTTGAATACATTGAAAGGGATCTCAAGGCTCAAAAGATTCTTAAGGAATCTATCAAAGATCCACTCATTTCCCATGTAGCCGAGCTAGAGACATCTAAAGAAATATATGATAAGTTGGGAGAAATTTTCTCTAAAAGCACCTTAGAAAAGATCATATCACTTAGATTTGATCTTCATAAATTGAAGGTGCCAAAGGATCAAGGGATATCATCATGCCTCTCAAAGGCATCTCGAATAAAGGGTCAATTGCAGGATCTAGGAGAGATGGTATTTGATAACGAAATAATCTTCGTTATTCTAAACGCATTAACTGATGAACAAGGTAGCCTCATTTATACTAGGGAAGAAGAAGTTATCCCAATCATCAAATTATGGTTTCTCTGCAAGGCAAATTAAGACAGGATGAAGAAGGAAAGTGACGAAAGATCAGATAGAAGGGAACAATTAGTGTCAAGACGAAAAGGAAAATTTGGAAAGTTTGGTACTCCAAAGTGATCCGAAATGGATCTAAGATAGACTTCTAAGTCTAAAGTGTTCCTCACAAAGGAAAATGAAAGTCCAAGGATACTCTTGGAAATAGTCTCATTGCATAGATCTTCTCATTTTGAATCTACTGCAACTTGAATGGGCTAAAATGGACTTTGGATGATGAAGTTATCGCAGAAAGAAGATTGCCTTTGTCCTTTGAAAAAGGATGCAAATTCTTATGAAAATGGCCTAAAAGGCTCATTGAAGAAATCGCATCGGAAAAATCCAAGGGAAGGACTTAACGCAAGGGCGAAAGGACCCCCGATCAGTAATCTCCGATATATCGGGTCGGAGGTAGGCTGCACCCAATATCGGGACCCCAAGCAGAGCAATATGCGATTGAATCGGCGATCGGGGCGATCGACGATCGGAGGAGCAGAGGCATAGATCCCGCCGATGCGATACGCGAGGTGCGATATCGGCGATCGGTGGATCAGCGATCGACATAACCAAAGGGAATACCCTCGAGCCGTTGCGACATGCGATCAAGCAATGGGCCGATGTGCGATTGCGCGTGGACCGTTGGATCGGGTGCGTAGATCAACAGTCAGGATTCGATCGGGGTGATCGGAGATCGGACGATCAACGGATCCCTGATACAAAGGGTTGTTACATGCACCATGCAACTTGCGATAGCGATATACCGATAAGGGTCGGACCCGATGGGTTTATAGAGGCGATTCAATAATATTTGAAGTCCGATTAAATGATCCATGAGGCGTTTTCCTGTGTATTTCCATGAGGCGTTTTCCTGTGTATTTCCATTATTTGGTTGTCACGGCTAGAGGAAGGCAAAACGATCGGGTTTCCCCACGTCGATGATTCCTTTCCATTGTAAACGGATTCTTGTGGTGAACAGTCAGGTTTTCCATGATGGAGGACTGTAACCGACGTGTTACAAATGCACAAAGCGCACAATTGCAGAAAATGGCTGAGAGAGTGCGGAGAGCTTTGGAGTCACTTGGAGGTCGAGTGAACCAGAAAGCACAACTGTTGAAGGTCGCTGGAAGGTTGCCGAGAGTCGCTTGGAAGTCGAGCGAACTACAGAGGCACGTAGAGCCAAGAGCTAGAGCCAATAGCCAGAGCCAAGAGCCGAGAGCCAGAGCTAGAGCCAAAAGCCAGAGCCAAGAGCTAGAGCCGAGAGCCAGAGCTAGAGCCGAGAGCCAGAGCCAGAGCCAGAAACCCTGAGAGCTTCAGAGCTAGGGATAAGATGGTGTTCTAAGCCCATTGTCTTTGTGTAATCCAATGGAGTTGAGCGTGGAGCTTGTAAAAGAACTTATGCCATAATCCCAGAGAGCCTAGTCGAGTTGACTAGAGCTCAAGGAGACGTACCCCAAAAGTTTTGGGTGAACTCCATATTAATATTGTTGTTATGTGTATTTGTTTATTTGCTGCATTATTTACTGTCATATGTATTTAATATCAGCATAAGAAAATGAACTTAAAGCACTTAACAGTTAAAGGCAAACATAAGCATACACCTATTTTCAAGCACTTTTTAATTCTGCAATTGGTTAACCATAAGGTCTTGGGAAGATTTAAGCTTTGGAAGTGGGAGAGGTTCTTGTAAGTTGACAAGAAGCCATTAGTGCCCCATTTTCAGATCACAAAGAAGAAAAGGAAGAACATGGCTAAGGAAAGATGTTATGGTTGTCAAAATCTTGGGCACTACAGAAAACACTGTCTGAATTGTAAAAGGGACAGGAAAGAAGACTATTCTACTAAGGAAGTGAAAGAACCTGAGACAAAGAAGCATAAGAAGGAAGAAGCAAAAATAACCTACTATGACTGAGATGATATTCTTCACTAGAAGGTACCTTTCACTTGTAAGTTATAGATAGGATGCAGTGTAAAATGGATAGGATGCATCAAATTAAAAAGAAGCATCGTGATAGAAGCATTAGAGGTAAGAGCTCGTGACATGGGAAGTGTTAACCACTTTGTGTCAACGACCCCATAGCAGTACACCCCTTTTTCCGCAAAAGGGATCTATCATGTTTGAGCGTTCACGCCTTTCATATTTCATCATTAGTCGGCAGTTTTGTAAATATGTCAACCCATTCTGCATGGTTATAATGTAAATGATCTTAATAAGACCATCATGTATGTAACAATCTACGTAAGCATAGTATTTTGATGACGATTTTTACCTTAGGAGGTTTTTTGTATCACTAATTCATCTGTCTCTAGACACAAATGATCGGCAGAGTTTTTCCCTCCAACCTCACCCCAAAGCTAGGGTGGATTTTGTCGTCAAGATATTAAGTAAGTCTTCGTGTTTTTTATCGAGTCTTTGTAAAAGTAATTTGGGAATAATCCTAGCTAATTGGCTAGATTATTTTATTACAGATTACTTGGTCTACTAGATCATATTTTGTGTTGCATAAATGGGTAAATGTTGAGGGTCTATAACAAACGGGTGTTCCCCCTTCATGTATTAAATTGTAAAATCTTCTTGTAAAAAATGTTTAGTGCATGGTTCCTCATAATTAAAGGGATGGAAAAAATTACTAATCCCCTTATCAATCAATTAATTAAATTTTCTAGCAAAATTAAAATTAACTCTAAGCCAGAAATTTAATTAATTTTGTCTTAGGTAAAATTAAATTCTCCAATGGTGAATTCGTGAGTTTTAAAGAAATTAATTTTTGAAGGTCCCCGGCGAAGGGAATATTGAGAAAATCAAAAAAAATTGGACCCTTGGGCCTTGGTGGTTAAGTCAAAGTCAAATTTTTGACGAAACTAACTCAAAATAATTAATTTTGAGTTAATTAAAAATCAATTAAATGATCAATTCGATTTTTCCTCAAAAATTAAATAATTTTGACGATGATAATTAAAGATTAATTAAATCTTTATGAACTGTTGAGATTGATTTGACAAGGATCAAGCCAACTAACCACTGGAGATTTTACCTATAAATTAGAGGTCAGTGTCAATTTGTCTTTTTATCCAATCTTTGAATCATGTATTAAGCTCTGAAGCTCTCTTGTATACTTTTTTTTTTTAACTTAAGGCAGAAGTCTTGGGGTTTCAACGTGCGGTTGTGTTCCCCTTCATGAATTTATGGTAACATTGTTTTAATTCCTCCATAATATTATGTGAAAACTATCAATCAATAGCTCTCTTAAAATAATTTGAATACATGTATCTTATTCAGTTTGGTGGATCAACGATAACATTTTTAATTTTGATCGAAGTAGCAGGAATCTCTATTTCTTCAGAATTTCAATGTTGTTATATTTCTCTACTTGGTTTGATGGTTGATCTAGTGCAGGAGACCTCAATGGTTTTTGTTGAGCGTTTGTGGATAGTCCTCGGTTGGACTGGCCAACTCTTAGCATATATTTTTTGAAGAGCCTACCTCATATAAGCTCCATGATTTATCTAACAATAAATTATTTTTCTGCAAGGTGTTTTTGGGCTAGTGCCTCTCTAAAAATTTCAAAATCTTTTTTTAATATTTGTGGAAAAATTGATAGATTTGGCTATTGAGAGCCTTAGATTATCAGATCTGGGAGTGGAGTTGGACTCATACTCCTCAAAACTGATACATCTACAACCTTTGTACATAGATCTGAAAATTTTTTCTATAGATCTGGAAAAAAATTATAACTTGGGTTTCTGGGGTTTATTTATTTTTGTATATCTAGGTGCTGGGTGTTTTTGTTTTCGTTTTTGCAGGTGCAAATCTGAGGAAAAAATTCAATTTGAAGCCAGATCTAGACCCTGGAGGTCAATATCTAGCCTCCATAACATTTTGCAGGGACATTATTTAAAATTACTTTCAGTCCAAGGGTTTCAAATTCAGATCTAAGGTCTTTTTGGGAGCAAACTTTAAAGTAGAAATATATTGGTTTGAAATTTAAAGTTTTTGGGTTTGTTCTGGGGTTTTTGGACTACTGTTTGCTGCCCCGAAGCTTTTTAAACAAACAAAAGAAATTAGTTGCCTCCTCTGTCTGCGTTTTTGCTCCTCTATGCAAATTGCGATTTTCTCTGTAAACCCTCTACCTGTGCAGCCTTCTCTCTCGTGATTGTCATTTCCTTCCACAAGTCAACATCCAACCTGCATGCATCTCCTCACCCTCCGTCAAATCCTCCCATCTTCTCGTCCCTCTGCGTGTTAAACTCTCCTTCCACATTCGATGCCCTTTTTTCCTTCGATCTCCAAACCCGCGTTGCCGGCAAACCTGCACTCCCATGCTGCCATATCCCTGTCATGGCTCCCCTCTTCATTGCTCTGTCAAATGGCAACACTACCTCCAACTCGTCCCTTCCTCCTTGATCTACTTCGCGACCCTATTCTCCTGCAATCCTTACCTCTACCCTCGAGCTTCGTCCTTTGTCGCCGCCTCCAGCCTGCAAACAAACCCTCGAATTTACCTTTTTTCTTTTTTTCTTTTCTCTTTCCATTTAGTTCTTTTAATTTAACTTTATTATTGGCTTTGTTTGATTTTCTTTTTAAGGTTACTTTTTTTTTAACAAACAAAATTCAATTTTTTTTAGTTTTATTTTTCACATTTTATTTTTGTTTTGATTTTTTTTAAAGAAACCTTTATAAGTTTGATTTTAAATTTTTTTGTGGCTTTGATTTCATTTTTAGAAGTCGAATTTCAGTTTCTTTCCTTTTTGTTTTGATTTTTTTTTCAAGATAAAAACAGAAATTTAAAAATTCATTTCCATTTTTTATTGTGACTTCGATATTTCAAAAGAATTAAATCAAAAGAGAACTTTGTGCTCTCACGTTAAATTTTTATGTGGCCTTTGGCCCATTAGACTTTGAATTCCTTAACTCTTTTGAGTTTTTTACATTTGTCACATTAAAAAACATGATTAATCATTTGCCACTTTAAATTTGTTTCATAAAACTTAGTACATTAAAATTTGCCTACGGAATAATTAAATTTTTAATCTAAAATTCCTTCTTGGGTTTTCTTTGTGTTAGGGGTTTTGGGACTTCAAAATCTAAATGGAAAATTTTGTGATATTAAAATTTTTAAATTCTCTATAGTCAAACACATTTAAATAATTTTTAAATCATCTCTAAAGATTGACTATAGTAAAGCAAAAAAAAAATCTAGATTGGGTTACCTAAGAAATTTAATTTTAATTCTGGAATTGTGAAGTGTTGTAGCATTTGAATTTCATGGTTCTTCATGGTATTTAAATTTTCAAAGTTTAATTGCTAGAATATTTTGCATGCTAAGGTTTTGAGCATTTTCTTATGCTTGACATTTATTGAGATTGTTCCTCGTTGAATTAGCTCTAAGCGTAATTTAATTACTTGAATTATTTGATGTTTATTGCATGTTAAATATTTTGCAAATATTTAGAGTAATTATTAAAGTACTATGTCATGGAATTGTGATAAATTGCATATCTTTTATTTCCTAAGCTGAGTATTTTTTGAGCATCTGATATTAAATTGTGAAGAAGCTTTTGTTCTCTTTTAGCTATAATTGTATTAAAAAAGATTTGAAGTAAACTTGTGGTTTAATTGTGATATTTTAAGCGGTTTATTTTGCAGTCTTTGTCTAGAAAAGTGAACTTTTCGTTTTGGTGATTGAGAGCTTTGATAGATCGCGACATAAGTGCTTCTAATCCTCAAATCTAACTTCATCTCATCTTCTGGTCATCTCGTGCTTTTCCATATTAAGTTAGTTTTGCATAACTAAAATTTACTTCCAAGCATAAGCTTAGTTAATAGAGAGATAGGTACCCATCCATCTTTGCTTGCGAACCCTGCGTTTAATAGTACTTAAAACAGTGACCTTGCCATCGTCAGAGCCACAGCTCTCTGCAACGCCAGAGGCACTGAGTATGTTAGATTTTCAAGAGAGGTATGGTTAATTACACATTAGTGTGTTTCACCTTATCTTCTCTCTGCCAATTACCATGAAATCAGGCTCAATATAGAAAGATTGAAGGGTTTAAACTTAAATAGACATTTAACTCAAATTAACCAAGATTCCTACATCTCACATTAGTTTTAAGATTTGCATTTCATATAAAATAGTCAATCATCCAAGCAACAATTACAAATCAATTACTTGGTCCTAAATTTCCTAGCAAGATTGTTGACTCCATAAGGCACTAATATCAATCGTTTAAATCTAATCAAATCCTATATGTCTTACTAAAGCTTAATCAAGTACTTGGTCGCTTCACTGTATCTCCTGAACTGGTTGATTCCCAACTAGTTCTCCTTCATGTTGATTTTTAATGTACCTTGGACAAGTGTTTTCCCATGGGTTAGTCTCTACCTAGGGAAAAATGTCCAAAATAATTATTTTCCTAAGTGTGACTTTATAAGTGGTAAAGTCAATGTTAAATTATAAAGTGAAAAGTGACTTTAAACATAAAGTACAATGTGGGTACTTTATTTAATGGGTGAGTTAAAAAATAGAAAGTGAAAAATAAATGCACATTTATTCTCATCCGTTGATCTAAATGAATTTGAGCCATTAAATCTTAGGGTTGCCCAAAAGTCATTTAGGGAAACAAAAGGGGGAAAATCAAAGAGAGGCTGCATTCATTCTTCATGAACAAATTGGAGAAAAGACGCTGAGAGCTACAGAAAAGTTTTGAAGAAGAAATTTGTTGCAACAAGCTAAAGGAGTGATTTCTGGACAAAGTAGGGCATGGAAATCAAGGCATAGAAGACAGCATAAGGTACAGTACGAACAACATTGAATGTTGTGAGCAGCACGCCGTTCGAGATAAGTTTTTGAACAAACAAATCGAAAAATTGTACAATCCGTACAGCAGTACAGAAATCTGTACAGTTCGTAAGGATCCCGTACCATACAGTCTGTATAGTCGTATCCGTGCAGTACATATTTTCAGCTTCAAGTGGGCACAAAAATCGAGGTAAAGTGGGCACGGTTTTCAAGGAGTTTTGGGCTGAAAAGATAAGTTGTATTTTACTGTTTTGTTTT
>APFE031119222.1:0-10467 GCA_000404065.3 Pinus taeda | reverse complement strand
ATAACCATCACTTACGTCTTTTAGAAAATGCAACTGCCAAGATTCAAGTGTAACAACAAGTCAAAGTCTCATTTTTTGGTTTTATTTATTCTCGAAATGCCTGAAGGTCCCATTTTTTTATTTTAGTTAATCTTGGAAAATATCTTCAAGGACTTTCGATGTTTGGTTCAAAGGTCCTAGTTTTTCTTATATCCATATCTTTTTCTTTTTGGTTAATCTCACTAAAATCCCCTCCAAGAGGGCATGTTAGTAAAAGTAAAATTATAAGAAAATAAACAAATATAATGTTAAATAATCAACATAAACAGAAAAGGCATTCAATTGCGTAGTAAATTTTTTCATGCGTTAATATTTAACAACCCCAATATTGAATCCAAATAAATTAATATTAATGAATCAACAAAAAACCCAAACAGATTCATTTCATGGTAGTTGCCATTCCAATTTTTGTTTAATCATCTTGAAAGGCCCGTCCAATGTTCCATTTAATTTTATTTTTATTTTTATTTTATTTTATTTATTTTAATTTATTTATTATATTATTTATTTATTTGATTTTTATTTTTTTTTCAGTAATCTTGAAAAATATCTCAAGGACTTTGGATTTGCTTAAAGATCCTAGTTTGTCTGTATCTATATCTTTCCCTCTTTTTGTTAAACACAAACTTCCCTCTAGAGAGGCCATGGTAGTACAAATAAATTATAGGAAAATAAACAAATATAACTTAAATAATAAAAAAAAAAAAAACCCAAAAATGCTCATTCATAGTATTTTCATGTTGTAAATAACTATCAAACAACCCCATAGAACTGAAACAGATTTAATATAAGTATCACAAAAAACCCAAAAATAAATCATATGCATGGTAGTGTCCCATGGCAATGCCCTAACATTCCACGTTTGGTGAAGCCTATGTAAAAAAAAGTTCGTACCATTAATCACCTCTAAAACATAATATCACCAAAATACATTAATTTAGTTTTAATAATCTTATATATATGTCAAACTCTACTTTTTGTTTTTAGATTCTCTCTCTAATTATGTATAAACATGTAATATATTTACTATATATTTAAACCATTGAAAGTGAATAATTGTTTGGTGGAGTTAATTTTCTCTTTAAAGTAAGTGGAAAATGACCCTCATAAATATTAGAAGTTTGGGTAGGATATAGGCCATCATTTGTCATTATAATAATATGGGTCATTTGGTTCAAGGTAATTATAACAAATGATTCACTCGCATGAAAACATAGCTTAATAACGCATACTTATGGTAATTTTTCCAATAAAGTAGTTTACCTAATTATAAATTTTTTGCTTGTCATTATACAATTTAGCAAAACACACTATTGAACATAGTGTTAAAAGAGATTCTAACCCTTGTTATACATTTTTTTAATCATATAACACTTAATATATATTTGTTGAAAATGCAACAAGAAAATCTTAATTTAATTTTGTCCTTAAATTAAATTGGGAATAAAATTGTAATTCCACATCACAAGACAACATGTATTAGTTAAGTTAATTTGACTTAGTTGGCTTAGTTAATTTAAGATGAGGCTCTAACTTGAGTCATGTTGAGTGTCTCCTTCATTATAGGAGCCCTAGTTGAGTTTATTTTGAGTTGTAATTAATTAATTCAATTTAACTGAGTTAAAGTCAGTTAAACTAGTTCCAACTGTTGGAGGAACTAGTGGGAGGTCTTAGTAGTGTGGTGTGCTTGTAGTGATCAACCGGTTAACTGATGATTCACTCATAAATAACTCATGCATGTCATACCTTAGAGTTACCCAGTTGATATTGGAGTTCAGGGAAAGTGTACTATTAGTTGTATACTCATCTGAATTTTATAGGTGGTGCATGTAGTCAGAGGAAGGCCTATGAGGATTGTGCAATTCCGATTGAGGAATTTCCCTTATTAATAGGGGATAATTCCCAAGGAAACAACACAAGGAAATGAGGACTTGGGAAAGTAGAAATTTGGTTAAGTATTGGCTTGGGATTGTCTAGGAAGTTGTGAGACAGATCGAGATAGTGAAAAGGTTGCTTGGGATTGAGAAAAGCATTGTAATCTTCTCACATTTTCTTAATAATGAAATATACAAATAGTAGGGGTTTTTAGTTGTGGTTTTCCCTAGGAAATCATTATCTAATGTGTTGATTGAATTATTTCTCTTGTATGCTTTGCGATTTCACATTCGTTCAATTGTTTCCATTGCTGAGTAGAGTAGATTCAAGCCTATTGTTTTAGTAAATTATAATTAGCAGCTTGAATCTATAAGGAATTTCTACATGGTATTGAAGAAGAAATCACACTAGAATATGAGAATATGAGTGAGTCTTTTGCATGAGAAATCAAATTTGTAATATCATACTTTAGAGCTAGCAGGATTTCATTCTATGGATTTACTCAAATATGCCCTTGAGGGTAGCTCAAACTGTATTTCATGGAAGGACGACATGGAGGTAGTGTTGGAAGACACTTAGCTTGAGGAATTCATAGACAAATATAATCCTAAGCCTCCAGTAACTGATTCTCAAGATCTAGCAAAGTTGAGAAAATGTGTTACAAAGGCAAGAAGGATTATCCTAGAGGGAGTTAGAGATAATATTATCTCAAACCTCCATGGTAAGGAGACTCCATATGCAATGTAGAAGGCCTTGATAGACCCGTTTCAAAACAAAAGTGACCACAGGAAGCTAGCATTGAAGGATAAGCTCAATAAAATCAAGATGGAGAAGGGCGACACAATAATAAATTACTTTACCAAGTTCACCCAATGTCAAGATGAGCTAGGAAGCGTTGATGTTACAGTTGTTGAAGATGATCTGGTTAGCCTAACACTTCTAGGTCTTCTCAAGAGATGGCACAACTAATAGGATTCGGAAAATGGGAGGGAGAAGCTACTAGAGTGGGAGTGTCTGTGATCTAACTTGGTGTGAGAAGGTATTCGACTGAACACTAGAGATGGATCATTATCCAAGCATGATGATGAGGAGAACTATGCCTTAGATAGAAAGAAAAAGAAATAGAAAGGGAATTCATCCCATTCCAAATCAAATTCTAGTTAGGGTGGATGGAAGAAGGACTTGTTGAAGATTAAATGTTTTCAATGTCACGAGCTGGGACATTATACCATGATGTGTTCGTGCAAGAAGTCTGGAAAGAAGTAATCACGAGGAGTAGTAGGTGAAGCTATTTATTCACAATTTGAGTTGGATTTCACCTTCATCACTTACATGGTGACATCCATGATGGGTAGTGTGTGGTATCTAGATAGTGGAGCCTCATTCCATATTAAAAGTAATAAAGAATTCTTCACTGACTTGGAGGAGAAAGAACTCCAGATGAATGTCAAAATGGAAGATGACAGAAGGTATAGCATGGCTAGCATCAAAACTGTTACTTTTTAGAGGGAGTCTAATTCTCCTCTCACACTAAAATATGTCATGTATGTTTTGGGTCTAAAGAATAATTTGGATTAAGTTGCTATGGTGGAGGACCGTGGCTATGATGTGATATTTAGCAAAGGAAAGGATTTCCTTAGTCACATAGCCTCAAGACAAGTGAAGAAGGTCAGGGTTCGAGTGAAGAAACTCTACAAATTGGATGTAGAAGAGTGTGCTACTTTGAGCACAAAAGTAGAGAAGGTGCAGAGTTGAGACATCAGTGAATTGTGGCATAGAATATTGGGTCACTTGTACCAAGGAGCTTTGAAGATCATGCAACATATTCCTATTGGACTTCCCAAGGGGACACTAGGGCAGAGTGATACATGCAAAGGGTGCACATTGAAGAAGTACACCAAAGAGACCTTTCATAATAAGGGCAGTCAAGTGCAAGCGATCCTTAAAAGAGTTGACTCAGATGTGTGTGGACCATTCTCGACAGCCTCCATGTCCAAGAACAAGTATTATGTAATATTTGTATATGATTTCTCATATAAGTGTTGGATTTTATTCATGCAGAATAAAGATCAGACGATCTCTAAATTTTTTGAATTTAAAGCACTTGTTGAGAAAGACACTAGTAAGAAAGTGGAGGATATTAGGAGCAATAACGATGGAGAATATATATTGAATGAATTCAGTAACTTATGTGCATCAAAAGGTATTTGATGGGAGTTAATAGCACCCCATAATGCACAATAGAATTGGGTGGCTGAAAGGAAGAGCAAAAGTATTGTGGGAGTTGCACGTGAAATGTTACATGATCAGGGCCTATCATTGCACTTGTGGGTTTAAGTATGCAACACATCTGTATATGTGAAGAACAAAATTCCTCATCAAATTCTCAAGATGAGTACGTCAAAAGAAGATTTTTAGGTAAGAAACCAAATGTGTCACACTTTAGGATCTTTAGTTCACCAATTTACTACCATGTTACCAAGGATGCACGGAAAAATCTAGATCCAACAGTTGAGTTGGGAATATTTGTGGGGTACATTGATACACAACATACCTATTAGGTACACTTTCCATCTCACAGGATGACAATGGTTCATGGAGGTGTGAAGTTTGATGAAGAGAATGTAATGAGATGTTACCTTGAGTGGGAGATTTAGTTACATGTAGATGAGGAGATTTTAGCTCCAAAGTAATAACCTCATGATGATGTGGAGAAACAACATGCAAAGGAGAAGAGAGTGGAAACACACACTCATGCAGAGACTTATAGACATGGAAGGAAGTGCACTAGAGAGGTTGATAGATTGATGCATGATGTTGGAGAGAACATTGGAGCACACACATCACAACATAGGCAAAGGAGGTCACCAGATCAATACACCAGCTACATGGCTCTTATGAGCAAGACTGTAGAGATTGAGCCATCCTCATTTGAGGAAGCAGTGAAAAAACCAGTATAGGATGATGCCATGGTGGAGAAGTATGACTCCCATATCATAAACAATGTTTGGTAAGTGGTCCCAAGACCAACATACAAGTTAGTGGTGAGTTCTAGATGGCTTTACGAGGTAAATCAAGGAGCATATGGGAGTGTGGGGAAATAAAAGGCTATATTTGTGGCTAGAGGGTTCTCTTAGGTGGAGGGAATTGGTTATGAGGAAAAATTTGCTCCAGTAGCAAGGTACTCTTCAATCAAATCTATTCTAGCACTTTCAACATAGATGGGATGGAAGCTACATCATATGGATGTGAAGACATCATTTCTCAATGATGTTATTGAGGAAGAGGTGTACATTGAGCGACCATAAGGTTTTGAGATCTTCAACAAAGAGTCGCATATTTGCAAACTAAAGTGAGCATTATATGGATTGAAATAAACACCTCGTGCTTTGTACACCAGGATTGACAACTATTTCACTAGGCTGGGCTTCACCAAAATTGAAGCAGATGCAAACCTTTACCCTATTGTGGTTGAAGGTAAATTGTTGATTATAGTATTATATGTCGATAATTTAATTATAATAGGTGATGAGAAGCTGGTAAAAGATTGCAAAGAGGATCTTGCAAGAGAAATTGAGATGAAGGACCCGAGGATCATACACTATTTCCTTGGTATGGAAGTATGGAAAGGAAATGATGAATTGTTTGTCTCTTAGGGAAAGTATGCCAACGAGATATTGAAGAAGTTCCACATGGAGAGAAGAAAACCATGGATACTCCTCTAGTAGGGAACTGAAGGAAGGAAGATGCTACTTCACGTGAAGTAGTGGAGGCTACTATTTATAGAAAACTTATGGTTCACTTATGTATTTGGTGAACACACGACCAAACATATGTTTTTTAGTTAACCAACTTATTTAAGAAGTGGTTAAACCAAATAAACTATACTGGAAGGCAAATAAACATGTGTTGAGATACCTCATAGGAACCAATAAATTTGGTCTTTGGTATAGATGGACAAAGGGAGTGAAGCTTCATGGCTTCATAGATGCAGATTGGGCAAGGAGTCCATCCACCAGGAAGAGCACATTAGGGGGAATCTTCAGTATTGGCTCAGCAACATTTTCGTGGTACAACGGGATGTAGAGATCAGTTGCACTCAGTTCATCAGAAGCAGAGTACATGGCTGCTAGTCAAGCAACTTTTGAGGCTATTTGGATGAGGAAGGTCCTTGCTGGGTTAATTGATTAGTAGATGGATCCTACAGTGATTTATTGTGACAATCATAGTTGCATCAAATTCTCTGAGAATCCAAATTTTCATGATCGGTCTAAACATACCGACATTCAGTATCACCATCTATGAGATTGTGTGCAAAGGAGAATCATGTTGCTGGAGTACATTCCAACAGAGGAACAAGATGGAAATATTTTGACAAAGTCATTGTTAAGATCAAAATTCGAGTTTCATAGAGGTAGGATCAGGGAAATCCCTTTCTTGTTGAGAGGGAGTGTTGGAAATGCAACAAGAAAATCCTAATTTAATTTTGTCCTTGAATTAAATTAGGAATAAAATTGTAATTCCACATCACAAGACAACTTGTATTAGTTAAGTAAGTTAATTTTCCTTAGGTGGCTTAGTTAATTAGAGTTGAGGGTCTAACTTGAATCATGTAGAGTGTCTCCTACATTATAGGAGCCTTGGTTGAGTTTATTTTGAGTTGTAATTAATTAATTTAGTCTAATTGAGTTAAATTCAATTAAACAAGTTCCAACTGTTGGAGGAACTAGTGGGAGCTCTAGTAGTGGTGTGCTTGCAGTGATCAAACATTTAGCTGATGAGTCACTCATAAATAACTCATGGATGTTATATTTTAGAGTTACCCAGTTGTGGTTGGAGTTCACGGACAATGTATAATCATTTGTATAATCATTTGAATTGTGCAAGTAGTGCATGTAGTCAGAGCAATGCCTATGAGGACTGCATATTTCCAATTGATGAATTTCCCTAATTAATAGGGGCTAATTCTGAAGGAAACAACGTAAGGAAATAGGGAGGGACTTGGTAAAGTAGAAAATTGGTTAAGTATTGGCCTGGGCTTGTCTAGGAAGTTGTGAGATAGATAGAGATAGTGTGGAGGTTGTTGGGGCTTGAGCAAAGCATTGTAATCTTCTCATATTTTTTGACTAATGCAATATACAAATAGCAAGGGTTTCCAGCCGTGGATTTCCCTACGAAATCATTGTGTAATGTGTTGATTGAATTCTTTCTCTTGTATGCTTTGTGATTTCACGATCGTTTAATTGTTTCCGCTGATGAGTAGAGTAGATTCAAGTCTATTGTTTTAGTAAATTACCATTAGCAGTTTGAATTTACAAGGAATTTCGACAATATTAACCCAATATGATATTTTATATAGAATTAGAAATAAAATGTTATTCAATTTACTAGTGGTAGCTAATAATTATGTAAAAAATTGTATATAAATTCACACTATATAAATTCAATCATAATAATTACTAAAAACAATAAATTAAATGTTTTGTTTCAAATTATTATTAAAAAATACTTCAACAATTTTTTTCCTTATAATATTTTATAAATAGTAAATATGAGATAAACTCAATAATATTAAAAAATTATATAATAAATATACAAATAGAAATACATCTTAACTTACATTTTTTATAATATATATCCATTAAAAATGCCATGCTTTTCATATTAGTTATCTACACTAAAAACATGTACATACATAGGAAATAGTGTACCAACTAATATACAATTCTTTGTCTTAAACTTACTTTTAATATGTCAATATGTTTCCCAATCTCCTCCTCTTTATTATCTTCATATAGGAGGAAGGACAGTTTTCGGTTGGTGAACAAGATGGTCATAAGTGGAGGCAGTGGTAGAAACAAAAACAAAAGCACAAATAACAATCTTAAGAGAAGAAAAGGGTACTTTGGAAGAGAAACTAACTCAAATGAAATCAAGAATTAACCATCTTGAAGCTTTGATAACATATTTGCAGTCTGCGAGTGATAATATCCATGGTGGACATGCATAAATAAAAGAACAACTTGAATAATCCAGAATATAAACATAACCAATTAATATTCTTTGTAATAATCACTAATACTCGTCTTAATAAAGTTACGTGCTTTTCTTTTTCCAAATGAAAAAAAACATAGTATCTTAATGAGATATTACATACTTCATCAATAGATAATTAGAGTCATATGTCACCCAAGAGAAGGGGACAAAACCTACCAATATTAACAGAGAAACAAAACAACAATTCCCTAAGCATATTGATGGATAAAAAATAAAAAAAACAATTGGCCAAAGCCCCTATTGAGTCACTGCAGACCAACACAATGTGTTGCACAATTTTCTTTTCAAAAAAATAAGATAGATTATCTTCATTGATAAAATGAGATATTACATACTTCATCAGTAGAGAATCGGAGACATAAATCACCCAAGGGAAGGTGAAAAATCATACCAAAATAAACAAGGGAATAAAACAACAATGCCATGAGCATATCGATGGATCAAAATAAACAAACAACTGGCCAAAACCCCTACTGAGTCACCATAGACCAACACGACATGTTGGGTATATTTTTTTTCAAATGAAAAAATAGAGTATCTTCATTGATAAAATGATATATTACATACTTCATCAGAAGAGAATCAATCATAAGTCACCCAAGAGAAGGGGATAAAGCCTACCAAAATAAACAAAGGAACAAAATAACAATGCAATGAGCATATCAATGGATGAAAATAAACAAACAACTAGCCAAAGCCCTTATTGAGTCACCTCACGCCAACATGGCGTGTTGCACATATTTTTTTTTCAAACGAAAAAAAGAGAGTATCTTCATCGATAAAATGATATATTACATACTTTATGAGCGGAGAATCAGAGTCATAAGTCACCCAAGAGAAGGGGATAAATCCTATCAAAATAAATAGAGGAAAAAAAAACTTTGTGAGCATATCAATGGATCAAAATAAACAAAAAATTGGCCAAAGACCTTACTGAGTCACTCTAGACCAACATGGAATGTTACAGATTATTTTTTTTTCAAACAAAAAAACAAAGTATCTTCATTGATAAAATGAGATATTACATCCTCCATAAACAGAGAATGAGAGTCATAAGTCATGAAGAGAAGGGAATAGATCCTACCAAAATAAATAGAGGAACAAAACACAAATTCTATGAGCATATCGATGGATAAAAATAAACAGACAACTAGCCAAAGCACCTATTGAGTCATTGCGGACCAACATGGCACGCTGCACATATTTTTTTAAACAAAAAAACCATCACTTAAAGAAGCTCCCAATACTCTAGTGGTATATGTAGAAAAAGAGAAATAATTGTGTGATTTCACGTTTAAAAATTTTAAAAAGCCGTTTTTTGTGATGGGCTTTCAAAGTTCTAAAACGTATTTTTTACTTGTAAGAAGAGCTTCGACGTAAATCACATGAGAAAGACTTTTGCCGACGCGTTTCGAACCAACTAGTGTGGTTCATCGTCAGGACAAGTTGAAGACAGATCTGGCCTAGCATGTTAAATAGCAGAGCAAAGACTCCAACGGCTACAAAACGGCTATAATTGACCCTAGGACCAAGGTAAAATTTATATTAATAAATTTAATATTAATATTATTTTTATAATATTAATATAATGTGATTTCTAGAAATAAGTAAAATTAGGTAAATTCAATGGTATCCCAAGTAATTTATTTAATTAAATATCATTATGTTATTAATATAGTAATACTAATGGTTACTTGAATTCCATTCATATTCCTAAAAATAGGGTATTTAATTAGATAAATTATATTAATAAATTTAATATTCTTATTATTTTTATAGTATTAATATAATTTAATTTCTAGAAATAAGTGAAATTAGGTAAATTGAATGGAATCCCAAGTAATTTTTAATTAAATATCTTTATGTTACTAATATACTAATACTAATGGTTACTTGAATTCCATTCATATTCCTAAAAATAAGATGTTAGGTAAAAATATGAATGAATAAATAAATAAATAATTTTAGTGGTCATAAGTTATTAAATTAATAACTAATTATATGTATGAATGTTTATTCAAGATAATTAAAAATTTTATATTCCTTACCATGGATGAATATCCTATAAGATTATTAGATTTACAATTAATGATATCCTTCTTACGAGGTTAGATTGAATCGTAAGAGTGAATGTATATTAAATGATTTAATTAATTTCATGAGATTATATATAAATATATATAAGTTGTGACAGGAATATATTTGGAAAAGCTAAAGAACGCTGAAAATAAAAGATTAATGAGAACCAATCACACTAATAAATAAGAATAACTTAAACCTAATTATCATAATTTATATATACCTATAATAAATGACACGCAAAGGACTTACATCTGCCCTCATCAAAAGAGAAAATCATATCTCTACGTAAAATCATAATATTACTCATAGATAAAAACCGAAGGAACATACTAAAAAGGCCAGAATGAGGAGCTGCCAGCGATAAATGCCTATAAATATGAAAAGATTAAGACAAGAATAACGCGAGGAAATCAC
>APFE031119216.1:0-11482 GCA_000404065.3 Pinus taeda | reverse complement strand
AAACAAATTTTGAGACAATTAATTTATATAAATTAAACAATTTAGATATGTGATTTTAATAATTTTTAATTAACTTTTTAAAACAAAACTCATAAAAATATTTGGCCAAATCTACATAGAAATGCTTTTTGTTGCCTAGTACCACTTTGTCCAACAATTGTGAGAATTCAACTACAAAGGGATGGCATTTATGCAACAAGGATTACTTAATACAAAGATGTTCAACTCATTACGTTATTAACTAATTACAACACCAAATAGTTAGTTATGGTGAATGATCACATTGTGGTTATTGGGAGGGAATTCCTTCACCTCCTCCCCAAATTTGTATTAGCTACTAGGTATCCTAATAATATTGGATATAATTTTACTTGGCCCTCCATTTCATTGACATATTAAATTGAGGTATCCAAACTATCTTACAATTTATACTAGTTGGAACTTGTTGTTTCCCTAACAAACTTCATATTTGAATAGGGTAGGAATTTGAAGTCAATATCCTTTCTTAATTTAATGGTAAAAAAAATTATATTTTTACAATTTGATGGTATACCAGATTTCCGTTTGTTTTTCTGTTGAAGTTTCCTATGCCAAAATGCTTTGCAAAGGAAGGATAGAGCTCAAAGCATTTTGCAAAGGGTTGTTACCTATTACATAGTCTCTTTTCAAGTATGGACAAAGAAATTTGATTGGTGTGGAGCTGTTTTTCTTATAGCACTAGGGATAGTAAAAAATGGCTACTATAACCTCTTCCCATCATGGGCCTTTCATTTTGCTACTCGACATTTTATACTCTCTATAGACATGGTCTTTGGTCTTCACTGGTCAGTTTGAGATGTCTCTCTGGAGGCACCTCTTTGTCAAGGCTTTAGGGAACCCTCCCCCTTCTACTTGTATGAACATAAATAATTTTTCCCTTCCCTTGGAATAGGAAGTTAAGATCTCGAGGTTTCCATGTTGTAACTATAACTAATACACAACCAACTAGCCTCTAGGATCACTTCTACTATGTATATCTTAATCAAACATAAGTTGAATCTCCAAGAGGCCAAAGATGAGATAAACAACCTTTGATTGAAAATGAAATAACTACAACATGTCATTGAAGTTGGTACCCAATCTTTTGTATATGTAATTGATTTTGTAAATGCCTATGGTTTTCTCATGGAAGGCCTAATTCCAACTACTACTAACATGGAACACATTGACTCTAGTGTGTCTTAATTAATTGTAATGACTACATGGAAACTCCATTTTCTCTATTGTTAGGGGTATTTAGTTGTGTTTATATTACTTGGATCTATAGTTTAGTTTCATTTTTATTTTTTTATTTCTTTTGGTTCTACCACTGTGTCATTACTATTCACATTTCTAATATTTGAATTTCAATATTCCTTCATGAAAATTTTGTAACGCTGGTGTAAAATTTCATTAAAAGGAACATATTTTATCAATACAATGTTTTCAGTTATGGTTAAAAAAATGAAGATAGTTTTTTATATGTTTTTAGCTATCAAAACTATCCATGACAATTTAAAAATGTCTATCAAAATTTATTCCCATATAACCGGAATAACAACCAGTACTAAGCACAAAAGCATTAAGCTTAACTTGAATTTCGAAATTAATTATAAAAATTTGTTGCAAATTACTGTCATGGTAAAATCAAATTATAATACAAATTCTTATAAAATCCAGATAGATAAATTTATTATAAGATACATTTTAATAATATTATCCACATAATAAACCAATTATTGAAAAAATATAAAATTCTTATTATTTTACATTTCAAGAATTTTTTTGATTAAATTATATTAAATCAATATATTATTAAAATTTTATAAATAATTATTTTATAATTAATAAATATTAATTAAATAATTTTTTGACTTAAAATTTTAATTATAACCAAAATTTTAAGATTCAAATTTTAGTTTCCATACAGATGTTATTGATATTTATTAATGTATTATTCCATGTTTTCCTTTAATTTTCTATTTTATTTAAAACTATAACTAAAAATATCAGATATCAGATACCATATAGCTATCTATTATTAGTTCTTGCAATTAGGCAAGAATACTATAGTGATCGATTAATCACTATAAAACTACAAACGAAAACACCATGTACCATATAGATATTTATTATTAGTCCTTGTTGTTAGTCTAGGGTATTAAAGTGATCGCTTGATGACTTAGTTGAAATTTATTTTAGGGATCTTAAATCAAAATAAAAGGAAAAACGTTGATTTCCCATTGATGCTATTCGTTATAAATACTTAGGTCTTAATTCTTGACCAATGATGTAATCTTTGATAATAGTGCATGGGTTAATTATGGTTTACATTAATTGTTGAATAATGTACTCTACTTTCTCCGCATGAAAAGCTAAATGATAAACCTCTTAATGCACTTAATTGTTGTTTGTGTATTTTTGTGGACATGATAAGTTGCACAAGCCACTACATCATCCATTTAAGTCCTCCTTAATCTATTGGTTAAGCCTTCACTTACTTTTTCCCATTGTCCTTGCAAGGGCCTACTTCTTCCCATTACCACTACATCATTTTTTATTGCATTATGTTTGTCCATGCATCACTTATTCTTGCACTATTTTTATATGTTTCTTACTCAAGACTCGTCTTTAGTGAATTTTCTTCTCCAATATCTATATGGATATATCCACAACGGATATATCCACAACGACACCTATTGCATATCCTTCATCAAACCTCAATTTAAATTTGAAAAAGCGCTATAAAATTGCAGCTCATAAATGAGTTTAGGTCCCATGAATGTTTTTGCAACATAAACCAGTAACTCTCCTACCTTTAATAAATTTTTTTCCTTTAATACCATAGCACAATTATTCTTATCTTTATTTTTCAATGCAAAGCACTATAAAATATTTTTTCAATCTAAGATTTTCTTTGTCTGAATAATCTCTCAGTTTATCTCACATTAATTTATAATGAATAATTTTTCAACTTAATTCCTTTAGGTTAAATCCAATATGAATATAAATATTAAATGACTTTGAACTTGGTCGATATTGTAAACCTTATTCATGTAAGTAATTGAAGTATAAAATTATTTGAAGGGCTCTAATTCATACCTTATTTGTTGATTGGTTTTAACCAACATTCGTTGATCAATTATATTCTATCCTTTTTGACCCCTTACTATAACCAAATTTGTTTCTTTTAGAGAACTTAGTTAATTTTTCACATATGTGGGTTACATATGGCATTTTTACATAGTTTTTTCCTACATTAATCAATACCCAACACATATATCATAGTTATTCATTTTCATCTATGCTAGTTGTAGACTCTCTTTTTCCCAAATTCATCGTGCACATGCATCTTGTAATCTTCAATTTGCACCTACATTTCTGCATCCTACAATTCACATCCCCTTTCTATACTTTGCCACTTTTGTTTCTATGCAGGTCATGGGAAATATTTTCTTATTTATGTCCCTTCATCACGAAGCCTACATCAATCTCTTAAGTATGGACCCATAATTATTCATTTCAGACTGAACCATTCCTCTTAAACGAGCAACCGGGAGGACTTGCTTGACATTATCTCATAATCCTATCCTACATTTCAAATTTGTTATATTCATGCCACCTTTTCTCAAGACACAATAAATTTTTAGGGCAGTGCATACTTCACATGACCAAAGATCTATATTATATTAAATGAGGCATGTATTATACTGAGATATTGTTATATTTCTGAATTAAATTAGTATTTGTTATTAATGAACCACGTTTCCTTGCATTTATTTAAATAAAATAAGTGAATAAGACACTTAAAACTTCCAAAGTTTCTTATAAGATCGATCTCAGTTAATACACTCATTGAACATTGCTATAAGTACCAAACAAAGATGTCAAACATAATAAGGGAGGCTTTTTCTAAAAATACTATTAATATACTTGGGAGATAGTATCACAATTTTGCACTGGTATATGGATTGCTGATGGCATTCATAGATTTATCCAGAAGAGAAGAGTACTAATAAGGCCTAGACTTCATCCATTCTACACACTAGGTGTATTCCTTAAGTATTTGAATTTTTAGAGTTGGTTCCCTTGTACGCTAATAAATTCAATAGTAGGAAGATACATAGAGGACTCACAAGAACTCAAAATAACCCTAGTTCTATAACTCTCTATTCATGAAGATGCTTCTACTTCCTAGAGATAACTAAGCTTTTAAGATAGCACAGGCTGAAGCGTTCCTCATGAAACAAAATTGAGGAAAGGTTCTTCCTCATAAATTCTTAAAATGACCTACCAAGGTGTTGGTTGATGCCAACAAAATTAAGGTATGTACACTGGATAGTTGGTACAGGGAATTTTCTTCGTTATTTGTAATGATTCTTGGTCAAGAATCCACTTATTTTTTCTAGATACTTTATTTATATTCTACATTATCTTTTACAAGAGGGAGCTAGTTTCTACTAGGCTGGTACAATTTATAACAACATTTAGTACTAGCTTGGAAATTTCACTCAAAAAAATAACTTTTATATGTCTTCGTACTTGATTATGCTTTTTTTTTTTGCAATGTGTTCAATGGATTGCTAAGGCTATGGATTTCAAATTTCAATTTTGACCCAACATGGTTATAGTACCCATCACTATGGAAGCATAAAACTCAATTTCACTTTTATCCCATACATAGTTATTTCCTTGTAGATTTAAAAAAATGTTGGTTAGCCTTGAGCTAGAAAATTATCCTTTTAATCCCCGACCCTCTTCGAAAGAAAGGGAATATTTCAAACACAATACTACTTTTAGTTTTTTGGCTATTTTTATTTGAAGGGAATCCTTTGATGCTTTTAGTCTGTATTTGTGACAAGTTCTTTCAGGCAGAATTGTGGTGATAGTACAAGTAATATGTGCATTCCTTTAGTGACAAAAGAAGGAAATAATTTATACATTTTCCCAGTAGAATTGTTAATATTAATGTCAATAGTTGTCCATTGGAGATAGTGAGATTATGAAAAAATCAGGGTTTTTGACATAGATAGTTCATAGGTGTGGGCAGACTTGGCTCAATGGGTGTTACTCAAGTACTTTAATTACCCCCTAATTCATTCACATGAGGAGCTTCTACAATTTTTAGTGAGCTCATTGTAGGTTCACCATGGAGTATTTGACATATAAGGGATTGACCTCGCTAGATTCACTAGAGTGGATATATATAGTTTTTGACTAGAATGAAGCGACAAGGACATGGCGTCCCTGTTGATCCACCACAATTAGTCATGATATTGAAGCAATGAGTTGTTTAGTGGTGTACGACACATCTTTTGTAGGGTGGGGTTGTCTAGATTGCATCGATCCAGGATGTGGGGCTTCATGTCACCACTATCATCATTGTGAGGATATTTAAAATGATGGCCTTACATAGGATTATGGGCCATTAGATAGGAGCATTATACTAGGTTCATTGGGGAACCTTTTGTGATTGGTATCACCCACTGCTTGGGAGCCTATTTTCTGAGATGACTCGAACAATGGGGGGTTAGCTACGAGATTTCACTTTTGGGACACTCTTATGTAGTTTCTTCTTTAATTAGCATGTTCTATTCAGACCCCATATAAAAGAAAATGTGACACCTCCCTTTTTGCCCAAATCATGATGTGGGGGAAAAATAGTGAAACCGTGGGGTGCGGGGGTGAGGTATGACATTGTTAAGCAAATACTATTTTTTCATGATGGATATATAATATATACTTTATATTTCCCGATAGAAAATGTAATTTTATTCATATAGCATAAAATTACATTTTGTAGATGCGATGATTGTCTCCTGAACAATGACAGGCAGTTCAATTGATGATATTGATATTGAGTGAAGATTGAATTTTGAAATGAATATTAACTATTAAATCTATATATATTATATAATCTTTATCTCCCTTTATAATTTTTCAAAAGCTTACCATTTCGTCAACTTCTTTGCGTCATGTATAAATCAAACTTAAAATACATCTATCTAACTAATTATTTTTATTGTTACCTTTATAAACAAGCATTAACCCTATTTAGTTCTAAATAATTTATTTAATGTTAAACTCACTTATTTATATGCATTTTAACGATTTTTATGCTAAATATCAAAATAATTTTTTTTATTTAATATTCAAAATAAACCTTTTTAAGTGGAAATGCAACAAAAACAATCTAAGCAACCTTATGAAAGAAGTAACTGCAAATTTATGACCATAGTTTCTGGAAGGAAATAAAATAAGTGACGTGAGGAATTAACTAGACATTAATGATCTCACAAGCCTCTTCCTATACTAGAGAAATATTGTATTACAGTAAGTGCTATGGATATTGAATTACAGTAAGTGCTATGGTGTAAGGAACTTTTGAAATGCAAGGGAAGGTTACTTTAAAAATTTAGGTTACTTTACAACTTCGAAATTTTAGGTCTTCAACATCCATAGAACTTGTTAAAGCTATGTGCGTGTTTCTATTTGAAAAGAGTATATCAAATAATGAGCTCTTTCAACTCTTTCATAACAATCTACGCTCTTTACTTTCATGTACATATACATATAACTCTGCATACACATAATTAACCATAACCATAAATATAAATAATACAAACGAGTATATCAAATAATGGGCTCTTTCAACTATTCCAGAACCATTTACCCTCTTTCCTTTCATGTACATAGAACTCTGCATAGGCATATTAAGCATAACCATAAATATAAATAATACAAGCATGAAAAATAGAGATACATACTTAAAACACGTTATTCCTGAGCGCTTTTCAAAATAGGTTGATTGAAACGTGTATATGTATTTTTTTTATCACATTATTGACAATCTTGCTGGGATATTATAAAAAAAAAAAGGGAGGAGAGAGGCAAAATGACCTTAACACCGCACACATCATGTATTAAAAATAAATGCAATCACCAAAAGTAGTAAGCGCTTAGATGTAAAACCAGCCTGTTCAAGTATCAACCAGTCATGGTGTCATTTGATATTAATGTTAATCTACCCTCTCACAGTTTATATAAGATGATCACTTTCGCATGAGGTATATTGTGAAACGATTGCGTGGATTCTCTTCAGGAGTTTTAGCAATGCATGATATAATTTGCACGGAAGTGAATAACATGAACGATTGTGGGTATATCGCATAACTCATATATTAAGTGAAAAACTGAACGATCATAACAATGCAGTTACCACACCTTATATGCTATATAAGTTTCCCATTTATACATAATATTTTAGCATAATTATTTAAGACAGATCTGCAGTCTGATCTGATCTTAGCATAGCACTGGAAGGATGCCATGATCTGTCTATCAAATATGTCTATATATCTCAGTAGAATCGAGCCGCATGTCATGCACCTACATTCACTCCATTTTATTCTATATAATGTACACACGCTGCGTCTCTATCATCCTGCTGCAATACAATAAACAAAAGTTTAGCATTAGATATACCATGTAACATAAAAGTTGCAGAATGCGTGAGAGATATGAGTGATTGGTGTGTAGAAGTAGAGGAACCCAGAGAACTTACTGTATTAGTGATGAATGGGAGGAGGGGCGGTGTGGATGCCACCATGATGAATATAAGGGGGTGGAGATTTGTAGAAGTGGGGAGAGTGTGAGGGAGGCTTAATGGGATAATGGGGTTTACCCGGTGGAGATGGGTGGAGTCCATTATGTACCGGCTGATGTGTCCCAACCAGAGGAGGATGGGCTTTCGAAATCAGTGATGAAGGGTGGGCAAAATCCAGAGGATGTCGGGGAGAAGTAGGTGGCTTCATGTGGTGTCGCGGAGGTTTATGAATAGGGATAGGAGAAGGCTTGTCGTGTGAGTGTGGGGGTAACGAAGGATTATGCCCTGGAAAAGGCTTATCACTGTGATGGAAGGGCGGGTGAGCAGTTGGAGGATGTGGGGGTAATGAAGGATCATGCCCTGGAAAAGGCTTGCCATCGTGATGGAAGGGCGGATGAGCAGTTGGAGGATGTGGGATGTCAGAGTAAGCGTATGAGCAGACCATGGAAAAAGCGATGAGAAGGAAAAGAGGAAGACGATGATGAATAGTGCCTGCCATCTCTACGAAATCCAATAAAAAGGCAAAGGATGAGGATATGGTAAGGGAGAGAGGAGTGGAGGGTTTATATAGGCCAGACAACGGCCAAAGAGACTAGGAAGTTGATGGAGATGATGAGAAAGTTATGGCCGTTTGTGAAGACAATCCATGATTCCGGAGATCATGTATGATGTGGGCCATTGGATCGACAAAGGAACGACCACCATATTGCGGGCGCGTCTGCTTTTTAAGTTTTTGTTCACACCAGGAAGAATTGGCTGAGCGTATTGTGTTAGGTCCAGATGATTTTGTGTAAAGATTGGATTGGAAGTTGGCAGGCTTTGATTGGCGGTTTGTATGCGCAAATTTCTGCTTTTATCATTTCTGTCTAGGTTCAACGTTTGCGGCTACATGATGTCTTAAAGATATTCAGAACTCCAGATTCCGACGAACTTTTTGAATTTTTTTATGCAGCTTATATGGTAAATTTGATAATGAAAATCCCAATTTTAGTAATAAAATTTGTAATTTAGAAATGTCGAGCAATTCCACGTTACAATTCAGTCATTTAAATTTCGACTTCAAACAATTCGTTTACAAATCTGATAGAAGTTGTGAAAAAGCTCACTAAAATTTTAAAAGACGAATTACTGCATAAATAATATATTCAAATGGAAGTCATGTTCGGAAAGAGTATCGCTATCTCTGTGTCAACTATTACACACCAATGTTTGTGGATACAAATATTGGAATTTTAATGCACAAGTCAAAAGAGCACAGAATAAAATTGGTTTTGCTTTCAGGAAACGTCTTACAAAAGTTTATTTTTTTTTATTACGACACTCTCCACCGAATCGAAGTTGACTTCTACAACCACTAATATATAAACAGCAAATATGGACTCCAAAGTTGCCTTCTCCAACTAAAGTCGTTATAAACGGCGAATACGGAATCCACAATTCCTTTCACGAGTGACTTCTCCGACTACTCAAGACTTTATAAACGGCAAACGGACTCCACAATTGACTTCTCAAACAACTAAAGTCTTTATAAACGGCAAATATGGACCCCACAATTCTGTTTCGCAAATTTTGCTTAAAAAGCTGAAAATGACATTTTTTAATTTATTTACTTCTTAGATACCATAAAATTTACATTTTAAAATTCCATTTAGAACTTTTGAATAAAGCTCATAACTTCTTCACCACAATGTTACTGGTTTTAGGAATTATATTTGCACCTTGTTATAGAGCTTATTGGCTCTGCCTTTGAACATGATATATTATAATAATTACTTTTTTTTGAGAATGTTACTGTTTTTAGGAAATCTATTTACACATTGTTATTGAGTTCATCATCCTTGCTTTTGAAAATGATATATTATAGTAATAACTTCTTTGTCACAATGTTATTGTTCTTGGAAATCTATTTACACCTTATTTGGCTTATTATCTTTTATCTTTTTCTTTTAACCTGATATATTATGTATGTGTGAAATTTATGTTTTTTTTAATAATTTAAGATTAATTTTTTCATCAAGTGTTATTTTTCTGTTATTTAAAATATATATTTTTAAAAATATATATAGATTTGGAATTATAAACAATTTTGAGACACTTAATTTATATAAATTAAACAATTTAAATATGTGATTTTAATATTTTTAATTATTTTTTTTAACAAAAATCATAGAAATATTTGGCCAAATCTATATAGAAATGCTTTTTGTTGCCTAGTACCACTTTGTCCAACAATTGTGAGAATCCAACTACAAAGGGATGGTTTTTATGCAACAAGGATTACTTAATACAAAGATGTTCAACTCATTACGTTATTGACTAATTACAACACCAATTAGTTAGTTATGGTGAATGATCACATTGTTGTCATTGGGAGGGAATTCCTTCACCTCCTCCCCAAATTTGTGTTAGCTACTAGGTATCATAATAATATTGGATATAATTTTACTTGGCCCTCCATTTCATTGACATATTAAATTGAAGTATCCAAAATATCTTACAATCTATACTAGTTGGAAGTTGTTGTTTCCCTAACAAACTTCATATTTGAATAGGGAAGGAAATTGAAATCAATATCCTTTGTTAATTTAATGGTGTAATAAATTATATTTTTACAATTTGATGGTATACCAAATTACTGTTTGTTTTTCTTTTGAAGTTGCCTATGCCAAAATGTTTTGCCATGAAAGGATAGAGTTCAGAGCATTTTGCAAATGGTTGTTACCTATGGCATAATCTCTTTTGAGGTATGGACAAAGGAATTTGATTGGTGTGGAGATTTATTCTATTATAGCACTAGGGATAGTAAAAAGGGCCTACTATAACCTCTTCCCATCATGGACCTTTCATTTTGTTGCTCGACATTTTATACTCTCTATAGACATGGTCTTTGGTCTTCACTGCTCAGTTTTAGATGTCTCTCTAGAGGCACCTCTTTGTCAAGGCTTTAGGGAACGCTTCCCTTTCCACTAATACGAACATAAATATTTTTTCCCTTCCCTTAGAATAGGAAGTTAAGATCTCGAGTTTTCCATGATGTAACTGCAACTAGTACAAAACTAACTAGTCTTTAGGATCACTTCTACTATGTATATCTTAATCAAACATAAGTTGAATCTCCAAGTGGCCAAAGATGAGATAAACAACCTTTGATTGAAATTAGAGAACTACAATATGTCATTGAAGTTGGTACCCAATCTTATATATATGTAATTGATTTTGTAAATGCTTATATTTTTCTCATTGGAGGCCTAATTCCAGCTACTCCTAACATGGAACACATTGAATCTCGTGTGTCTTAATTAATTGCAATGACTACATGGAAGCCCCATTTTCTCTGTTGTTAGGGGTATTTTGTTGTGTTTGTACTACTTGGATCTATAGGCTAGTTTTATTTTTGTTTTTCATTTCTTTTGGTTTTACAAGTGTGTCATTACTATTCATATTTTGAATAGTTGAATTCCAATAGGCCTTCAAGAAAATTTTTCTAACCCTCATGTAACATTGGATTAAAAGAAACATATTTTACCAAGACAATGTTGTTAGTTATGGTTAAAAAAAATGAAAATAGTTTTTTTATATTTTTTTAACTATTAAAATTATCCCTGGCAATTTAAAATTGCCTATCAAAATTGATTCCAATATAATTGGAATAACAACTGGTATTAAGCACAAAAGCATTAAGCTTAATTTGAATTTCGAAGTTAATTATAAAAAATTGTTGCAAAATATTGTTATGGTAAAATCAAATTATAATATAAATTCTTATAAAATCCAAATAGATAAATTTATTACGAACAAAATTTTAATAATATCATCCACATAATTAACCAATTATTGAAAAATATAAAGATTCTTATA
>APFE031119214.1:0-12101 GCA_000404065.3 Pinus taeda | reverse complement strand
TCAATCCTATGCTCCTCTGGAATATCTTTTACCCTTATGTTCAATTTTTGGAACTCCTCAATGTGCTCCATTATTGAACCCTTCTGTTTGAGACTTATCAATTGGCTAAAAAAAGTGTTGCTTTTTGTATCCTCATAATGTGCTATCAATTCTTCCGTAAAAATTGCCCAAGTGATAAATTGTTTACGAGAGCAAAGCCATTGATACCATACAAACTGATTGGTTCCAAATATAAAGTTGCCATACCTTTTGTGTGTTTTGCACATTATTGAGATCGAAAAAATGCTCCATCTGTAATATCCATGTTGCGGGATCCTTGCCATCAAACTTCCTCATATCGATTTTTGGAATATGATGGGTCTTCGATCCCACATTAGAGTCTATGGAATCATGATTAACATTTCTTTTGTTCGCATATCATGAGTTTCCTTTACTACTCTTTCACCCTTAGTGACCATTTCTTGTAGCAACTTATTCATATTTATCTTCAATTCGTCCATGTCTGTCTTCAAATCTGTCTCAAATCATCCATGTCTGTCTTCAAATCTGTCTTCCAATCGTCCATCTTAGCTTCCATGCCCTTTATCTTAGATTCCATGCCATTTATCTTAGCTTCTGTTAGCTTTTGTGAGGCTGAAATTTTTTGCACTTGGTCTTGTAATTTTGATATATCATGTAGCATTTCTTCCTCTTTTTCATGAGTCATGCTAGAGCTTTCAGGTTCCTTACTAGGTGTTTTCATTTTCTTTCCTTGGGGCATCAGTTACCAATAATAATACTCTACTATGCCCTTTGAATTCCTTCAAAATAATTTTTCAAACCAAGCTTAAGCAAAAATTTAGGAAAATCTACACACCTTTTTTCACTTTGTAGGAGCTCGATATTGCTTCTGATGTGTCTCTTTACTTTCCGATCATCTAGTTCGGAATTTGTGACCTGTAGTAGCGCTATGCGTCCTCTTTCCAATGCCACAAGTCCGACCCAAATTGGATACTCCAAGGAAGAGTTATGCAAAATCTCCCATAGTGACTTGATTATAGACTAGTTCAATAGAGCTAACTTGTACGATGTTCCACGAGTCACTGTTTCGACCATTGGATCTGAAAAATTCACACAAGAAACTGCAGTTAGTCCTCTTTCTGTACCTTCTTACGAAATTTCAATCCGATGCTCAGAGAGAAAGTTATGACGATTTTCCCCAGGTCACCTGTTTTGAGTGTAATTCAAGAGTCTGCAAAAAGACCAAATTCCTCAGATAATATCTCCGCAAATGTCACGCAAAAAGCTCTAAAATTTGGACCCAAGGTTCAGCGCGACTTCTTCTCAAATGGGTTTTTTTTGCGACTTCTGAAACGTCACAGAAAAAAAGTTATAGTGAAAATGCTACGATGACCTGTTTGGAACAGCGAAACCCTAGAATCCAAAGCTCTGATACCAAATGTTATGAAACCAGCTCAAGAAAAGATAGAAAAGATAGATCAACGCCTTAGAATTCAGCCTCTTCGACGGGGAAACCTCCTTTACATTACATAAAATGAACAATTCTTGGATGATACAAATGACAAAACCTCCTTTCTATATATAGGAGTCTGAGGAGTCACAATATAACCTAGCCGACCTAACAATAATAATATAAAGCCACAAAAATAACAATAGAGGGATTCTATGGGGCACAGTAATAACAATATGGGGGCAATAGGGGCACAACAATATTAATAAGGGGTACAACTACCATAGTAATGGGGTAATCACTAGTATTATAGGGACCCAACAAAAAACATAAGTATATCCTTACCGCTACTGACTACTTTACCAAGTGGGTTGAAGCGATTCCTTTAAAGAAAACAAATTCTGAAGCTATTATTGAATTGATAGACCAATTCATCATTACCAGGTTTGGTGTCCTGAATGCTCTTGTTTTTGATAATGTATCTTACTTTTCAGGCAATGCTATGTTTGATTTCGCAATTAAAAGAGGATTTAAACTCAAACACTCTGCTAATTATTATCCCCAGGGCAAAGGCTTAGCATAATTTACAAACAAAATCCTAATTAAAATTATCAAGCGAACTATCGAATAGAATCATAAGAACTGGCACAAATCTTTAATATTTGCATTATGGGCTGACAGGATAACTCAAAAAGCTTCTATAGGTTCTTCTCCATTTAAACTTGTGTATGGAAAAGAAGCACTGCTACCAACAAATCTTGTCCTCCCTTCTCTAGCCCTAGTTCAATTTATTGAAGAAAGCCCTTCTTCTTCTTTACAACTTAGACATGACCAAATTCTAAAATTAGAAGAAGAAAGAGGAAAAGCCAAAATCATTCATGCGAAACATCAGTAGATCATCAAGTCATCATTTGATTCACTTTCATCCGGTTCCAAACAATTTCAAGTCGGTGATTTAGTCTTGAAATGGGACAAAGCCCATGAAGATAAGGGAAAACACACCAAGTTTCAGAAGATGTGGCTTGGACCATTTCAGATCTGTGAAAAGATAGGCCATTCGACCTTCATATTACAAGATTTATTAGGGCTGAGAGATTCTCTCCCTGTTAATGGTCTCATCTTAAAGAAATTCTTCAATTGAGGAGGTAACCCCTTCTCCTTTTAATAACATTTTTGTAGTTTGTAGGAGCATTAGAAAATAAAGTTGTGAGGTAACTTCTATTTGACCTTTGTTGTACTTAAAGAGTTGTTCAAAATAATTAGTGTGATATTTACTTTTAAAATAAATAGAAGTCTTAAACAAAACGGTTGATTTCTAGGAAATTAGATATAATTGCATTCTGAAACTACACTGCAATCTTAGTGAACCCCTCTCAAAGTTTATAAATATTGTAAATCTTTTTAGATTTTCAAATTGGTCACAAGAAGGTTATCAATATCAAAATAGGAGCTAATCCAATTTCAGCATCTCCAACTCTTACCTTTTCATCCATCTCCTCTTAAGGAGGAAATTGTTTATCCCACTCACCAAAGCTTGTGATTACTCAGGATGTAATTCCAAGAATACTGGATATAAAAGATAAGAGGTCTTATTACAAGCCTGCTTACCATGTTCATAGGGAAATATTTTAGCGGACATTACCAATACTGCATACCAAAACAGGGTAATGGCTTCAATTGTAAGACAAGGGGTCTCATCACGAGCCAGCTTGTTTGGTTAAGATTACTACCAGTGAATGGCATGTCACTTAGCTTGGCCCACCAAAACAGGGCAATGGCTTTTTATCTTACAAAATAACAGAAAAGAGAAAAGAAATACAAAATGTGAAAAACATATTTTGAATTCATTCTGTTAATCATGCTCTAAGGTAAATGGGACAATAGACAATGATATGGTTAAAAGGTGTCCCTGCCGAAACTATGAATGTTTGCTGGCAGCAGAGGCTCTACCTATGACAAAGGAGTTAATTTTAAAAGCTGATTTGGAAAGGTTTTCTGTTTTATCACTATCAACCAAAAGAGGCCAATTTAAAATCTAGAATGTATCTAATTTTTAACAAAAGAGGGAATTAGCAAAGAAAGTTTTATTTTGTTTGGAATGCAACTATACCTAGTTATATTAGAATTTTCCCTTTTGATGAAATTTCTATTTTGAAAAAGTTTAAGTATTTCTATACTTTTCAGAGATAACTGTTTCTTCCAGCGAATCGCCAATTGTTGTGCCCTACAACAACCCCCCATTTCATATCATTATTATCCCAAAACCATAATATGAAATGGGTCCCTTTTTTAATTTTGGTTTTAATTGGTATCAACTTAGTTCTATTCAAAAAGGCCTAAAGAGATAAAATAAAACATTACCAAAAAAGCCTTTTCAATAAACCAATCAAAATCCTTAACATAAATGATTAATCTTTTGTCATTACGATAAAGCGATCGCAAGATCGCATATCGCAATGACAAAGGGAACACAACTTGAGGACATATTGGTTTTCTCCGATGCGAAATCGCTATCGGGTATCGGCAATAAATGAATTGGCGCAATTAAAGCCCCTTAATCTCCGATGCGATGCGATATCGCTATCGGATATCGGTGATAATGAATTAACGCAATAAAGCTCCCTCTTGCTCCGATGCGATGCGATATCGCTATCGGCATTCGGCAATCGACTATGCACGCCTTTTTAACTGCCCCACTCACTACTCCCGACGCGATGTGATATCACTATCGGCAATCGGGGATTTTAAATGGAACCAATATAATGATTTATGATTTTCCCCGACGCTTGATTGCGATAAAGGCAAAAGCGCAGTTTTCAAAGAAAATCTTAAAAGCAGGTTTAATACGATTTATTCGTATTTAAGGCCTTATCTTTCAAAGAGCCATTCATCTGTGCTCAACCGCCAAAATAACCAAGGCACGCTTCAAATAAATCATTCGGCCATTAATCGAATTGACGGGCATTGATAGGATTGACAGGTCTTAACGGCCATTTAATGAAACAGTAAGCCTGCGATCTTTTTACAGATTTTATTCGAGGCCACCTTAAGTCAATCGTTCGCCATGCATTCATCAATATATATCTCAGTCTATTCGATTTACGCTATCATTTTCTGTATTACGTCCATTATCATCTCTATGCAGAATTCTTCCGCAGAAACAGATTTAAAGAGAATGGGGAAGAAGTCCAAGAAAACCACAATGGCTTCCGCTTCGCCAGCCACAAGGCAACCTGTTGTTGATTCGAGCAATAAAAAGAAAGGGCTAATATCAGACACTACATGCCTAGGACTTGTCACAGCTACTTGGCAAGGCACCTATAACCTGATTGAAGCTGAAGAGCCAAGGGTAACAACAATACAAGTCTAAGCCGACAGCACTAGCAAATCCGAGGCTAATCTGAGTGACTTAGCCAACTCTTTTCTTCATCGAATAGCAGCTCGGGAGCAAATCCTCGCATTTACAGATGTGGTTAGTTTGGCGATTTAGGAAATCCCTATTACCGACAGAACTTTCAGCACCACAGATGGGAGAATTTTCGGTTCCTTTCGAGCCGAGGATTTAAGGCAAATGTATCATTTGCCGGAGGCAGAGAAGAAGTATAACACAACATTCTTGGAGAAATTCCGAGCTAAGAATGAGACTGAATCCGAACCCATTCGAGGTTGGAGACAAAATCCAGCAAAGCACAAGCACGAATCTTCGGGTAAGTACTCGGTCGATTCTCTATGCTCTCATTATTGCTATGCTGGGATAATGATGTGCAGATTGTGGGGATTACATGATTCCGCCAATTTTACCATAGAAATGGTCCCCTTAATGGAGGCGGCATGTAGTGGTGAAATAATGGATTGGGCAGATATACTGTCCGATAAGTTAGCATATGCAATTCTTGATTTTAGATTCAAGTCCCGCGTCACTGAAAGGTTCATTCCCCCATTTTACTACAGTGCCTATGTATTAGATGTCTTGTGTTTTAATTCTGAATTTCCTATGCTCGGATGGAGGTGGACGTTGCAAGACCCCGCACCCGTCCACATATACCATCAAAACTTGTGGAAGACCAACTACAAACACCATTTGTATCAAATCTGCAACGGTTTTATGTTGCCCATTCATTATTCTATTTTCAATAAGCTTGCCCCTAAGATTTCCTACCAAGCAGGGGTGGACTTAACTTCCATAGGGAGTTGGTTTGGGGAGGAAAAGTTCACCTATATCAGAGTTTTTGGTAGTCAAGCCCAAGCCCCACGTTCTTCCTCTATACATCCCTGATAAACTACTGGCCAGGGAAATAGCATATCAGATCATCGCCGAAGGGGTTACAAAAACCCTGAAGAAAGCTAAGAAGCACGTCTGGCCCTCTTTTCCTTTGAGAATTGGTATCTACACTCTGCATGATTTCAAACATGCAGAGAAAGAAGCTGAGAAAATAAATTCGCTAACCCTGGAAACTCTACCGAGCAGGCGATTTGATCCAAACAAAGTTGCCTACAATGCACTCGACTAGGCCAAATTGACCAAGTTCAAGCATAAAGAAGACAAATTTGAGGACTTGTTCACATCGGTCGAGTCGATGTATCAAGTTAAATCGCTCGCGATACTTGAATACAATGATGAGGGACTAGTTGAATTTAACAGACTTAGAGAGCAGAGGTTGCAAACTCTGCCCCTAGATCTGTTAGCAACGACTCCAACAACAGAATCAAGCAAGCCTGAGCAGTGACTTGTTAAAGAACCTCCTGTTACATCAAAACAACAGGAAGAAATGCATGACAACAGACAAGAAGAGACCCAGGTGAAAGAGCAAGAACAGAGCAGTTTAAAAGTAAATGAAGATACACAGATTGATCTGAAATTGCTCCAGGAATGGCAGCAATTTAATTCGATTATCGGCAGTCTGGAATGCTCTAAAGATGACGAGATTTCAAAAGAGGGCAACACACAGGAAGCGACTTCGAAGTAGGTTTCAGGTGAAACCAACGACCCACCCAAATCAAAAGAAGCGGAAATAATCCCAAAGGATCCATCGGGCGAAGTCATTTTGCAGATTGAAGAGATTCCTCCCTTGGATGTCTTCTATAGCCCAAAGCATAAAGTTGTAGTGAAACGACAGAGGAAGAGGAGAAGGACTGATCAAACTTCTTTATTCCTAGAACAAACAGTAACGGGCAATGTGGTATGGAAAGAGGAATTTGACCCCTCTGATGACTTGACAAAGCTATCGCAATATGTTGGAGCTTATTCGGCAGCGACAATAGATAAAGCATCGGAGGTGAGCAGTTTATTGAAGACAAAAGATCAGGATATCTTTTCGCTACAGGCACAATTATCGGAAGCGGAGCAAAAGGCAATGCAGGCAGAACAGCAATTGCTAGTACAACAACAAATAAACAATCAGCTGACTAAGCAATTGCAGGAAGAAAAACAGAGGATTGACGATAGCGCAGTTCAAAAGCAAAAGGAGCTATCAGAGGCATTGGCGCAACTAAAAGCATCAACTGAGGAAATGCTGAAATCCAAAGATAAGCAGATCGCTCAATTATCAGCTCAACTTGAGCAAACAAGGAAACTCCCCCAGATAAATGAGTTTAAAGTATATGCATTTCAATTAAACAAAGGATTGATAAATCAGATGAAGCTTTTGTGTCAGCAAATCACGCAGGAAGAACCATTGTGCGACTTAGCGGCATCCATAAGTGAAAAAGTAGAAAAGGCAAGGACAGATTTGGATCAAGCCGAAGAAACATTGACAAATTTCTTGGAATGGCAAGATTCCGATTAGGGGCAGGCAGCTAACCTACCAAGGATTCTAGAATCACATAAAGAAATATTATTCACAGAATGGCAATCTCAGTTGATGAAGGCAGAAAGAGTGATTTTAAGATGCAAGACAACCACTAGTAATCTGGTTGAATTAGTAAATAACACTCTTTACTTGTCTAACATGATTTCTCAATGTACTCCAGGCCAATTAACAGCAACGAAGATGTTGGAACAGTCATGCTACCCAGAGCTGGAGAAAAATGGAAGGTTAATTGCGGGAATCAACAGTTTGACATGGGATGCCTATTGGTTCTTTTTAGTGAATCCACACAGCCAGAGAGCCGCCCTCAAATGCCTCACAGATGCGATCGGGTATATTATCCCCGATATTCAGGATGCCACCTTTGCTGCCCAACTCAGCTTGCGCCTCAACAGACCACCCGAGTGGAGCCAATGCTTGCGATAAGCCAGCTCAGGTTTAAAGGCAAATAGCCTGAGTCATGATTCACATCGTCGACTGCCAGATCGCTCCCAAGAAGATAGATAGTATTAATTGATGCCAATTAAGTAGGATTTTGTTTTCATAGATTTTTTTAGTTTAGTAGTATTTATAGACCCTTTCATGCATTTAGAAAAGGTCGTAAAGTTTTGTATATGACTTAAACCCTGAAGTTGCACTATTGTACTTCAGGGATATTCTTTTATGAAACTGGACCAATTATTCTGAATTTAATGAAGAAGGTTTTTATGCAAATGTGCACTACTGTCTTTGTTTAAAAGCATTTCTGTGTTGAAGAAGGAATTTTGAATAGCGATTGATATTTGGGATTGATCGGAAGCTCACATGGTACTATTATCTGCGTCTGTACTCATTCCTGTTATATGAATTGTTGTTTAAATCGCTCTTGCTATTATCGCTTATATATATATGTGCTTTTTGCAGCATCATTTATGCATTCCACTATTGGTTGTCTATAGCATGCTTCTCTTTCAATCGTATATATGTATCGATGATATAAACAGTGAATGCAGTAATTTGTATTAATCGCTTCATTTTGACTATTCATATGAAGTAATCTCTGAATGATTGAATATCTCATGTTTATGTGACAGAGTCATCTATATGCATGTTAGATAGATAAGGATTATTTAACGCTGCATTCCGAATGAATAAGTTGTTCCCGGGATTAGTATTAGTTTCCCTATTTTTGCCAATAGAATAAGCTAGTCGCCTATCATCAAAAGCAAACTATTCATCACCCATCCATCCCTTTTATTCAATATCGGGAAACTGGTCCTGTTATCTCCAGTCGGAGCCACCATCCCAAACGGAAAAGGAGTTGTACCAAGGTCCGTACCGGGTGGTTATCCCCAATGTTGTCGCAGCGATTTTCGAGGCCTCAACAGGGCCCAATAATGATATTAAATACTTGAAAGTTAGAGATCAGTCGCCATACCTCTAGCTGGTAACTTTTGAGATGAGATGACAAACAATGAATGGTGTTACGTACCTTCCATACCAATATTTCTGAATCACCTGCCACTTTGAGTGCGACTAGGTTGAGGCTAATGGATTTTTGCAAGCCCAACATGAGTGCTAAGCATTTAGCAACGTTTTTTGTGCACTCGAACTCCAAGCAACTTGAAATCATGTGCTTTCAGTTGTTTGGGTCGACCAAGTTACACCCGGCTCCTAAGCTATCTTGTGTCTTTGATCCGTTGAAATACATGGTCCACAACTCGTCCGTGCATAGATCGTTCGACGCGCTTGCACTACTACTATTGTTGTTGCTACTACTACTGCTATTATTCATACAATGTACTGTACATGCTTCATTACCATCAGTTGGGCAAGAAAGGAGACCCAATTGCATGTCTGGTGGGGTTGGAACTGGCTGTGCAGGATAACACACCTGCGTTGTTACCAGGAGGCAGTTGCCAAACATGAGTTCTGTGAAATCCAAGGTTCATTTTCACCATTAATGGGAGTGACATTGTGCCTCATATACCTCTCGGATGACACCCAAATTTGATTGTTTTTACCTGTGTACGGAAGCCACATGTGCGACCAGTCCGTAGCGAAATATCCATTCAGTTTGCTAGACTAGTCTCTACTGAGTAGTAAGCCATATGCTTTCAGTATGTCCACAACAAAAATGTTGATGCATTGGTGAACTTGACCGTCATGAGATAGTCAGATGATCACATCTCGAAGTTCACCAATGACTAGTATAGATGTTCAATCAAGTTGGAATATTTGCACTGATGTATTGCTCCATTGTGCATTGATCTTTTTGGCAATGGAGAGCGGCATGACATTGGTTGCGACACCAGAATCAACCAAGCAGTTGTGAACATTACAGTTGAAAATTTCAAATGAGAGCAGGAATGGAGGGCAACCTAAGTTTGTTTCTTCCATCTGGAGTGTGTTTAGCACAACTAAAAGTGATCCAGGAGGCGTGCTTGCTCCCTTGCTGGTAGAGGCTGCGTTGTCCGTTGTTCTTTGTCCCAATGCTCGTAGCAGGATGTCTCGCTGACTCTGGATCTTAGCTAGCTCGAACAAATTGATGTTCACGTGAGTTTTCTCCATGTCATCCACAATGTTGTAGTCCAGAGGTGGTAGACTCATCGAGATACCTAGGGTAAGACTGAGGTTCATGTTTCCCGAAGGAGTGTTTTGCAGTTTGCTGCTCATGGACATACTCTTGTCCGCCGCTATCTTCTTGGACTTGATTTGTGTTTTTTGCTTTGGGGTGGCTAGTGGATCGACCTTCCTCAACAACAGTCTCATCTTTTCTTGCGCTTCCCCAACTATAAGGGGAGCCCATTTACTCCTAAGATTGTAACGACCATTTTGCTTTGGGGGTTATTTCTCGGTGTTTTCCTTCAACGCTGCTTGTGAGCATTGATGCATGTTCACCACATGCCCAGAACTTGATGCTTCATCAAGTGCAACATCTTCGTCACTATTTGTATCTTCTAGTTGTTCCTGCATATTGTTTTTTGCATCAAATATATGACTGCATAGGGACTCGCTTCCAGTCTGAACAAGAATCCTTTGAGTGACCATATTCATGAAATGAGCAGAATTCAGGGTTCGTGCACTGATCGAGCTGAAACATAGAGCTTTGCACAATTTTCGTCGGGAGATGGTTGCTGCCTAATGAAATGATTCTTTGTTGTTGTTTGGATGATGTTTTACTCACAAATGTGTCGATTGTTCGTTGTTTGATCTTAGACACTTCTGTTTTCAAGTTCTTGACAAGACGAGTAAGGGTTTCAATGTCCCTGCTTCCTTGTACGCTTGCTCGTGATAGCCTGGGGTTTCCTGCTCACGTCTTTGGAGTCCTTCATTGGTTCATCATCCTTGATGACTCCAATTGCATGCAGGTCCTTCTCTACAATGATTGCCTCTTTGCAGTTTTCCCGTAGTGTTGGTTTCGCAACTCACTTGACGAACTGTGCAATGCTGGTCGGTAGTGCAGACGTGTAGTAATAAACAGATTCATGAGGTTTAGTGTCCGTTGTAAACCTGTTCAATATGCATGTAAAATGATGATTGAAGTCTTTTACCTTTTCCTTCCCCTCCATCTTCAGGCCTCCCAATTCTTTGAATAACATGGTTGAGGTCTTGTCATCAACAAATTTTTCAAGAAAGATGCGTTTGAATGCACCCCATTTCTGTATGGAGTTACCTCGAAGGTTGTGATACCATGCAGCTGTGCGACCATCCAAGGTACATGGAAACAATCTTCATGCTACGTCATCGTATTGTACCTCAAGGGTCTACAGCTACAGGTTGAAGTTGTCCAAATGGTCTTTTGGCTTCACTGTGCTGTCAAGGTTGAACTTGATACTCATTCTCTCCACCTGATTTGGCATCTTGTACAAAGCAGCCGAGAGAGCCAAAGGTCCCTGAGTCATCCATTCTAGATTTTGGTCAGCCATCTCTTCTTCTTCTTCGTCCTCCTCCTCTTCTTTAGAATCTAATGGTTGTGGCTCTGAGTCTATTGGTTCGTCTTCGCCTCCGCCTCCTCCACTACCTTCCCCTCCGCCTCCTGTACCGGAGTCTAAGCCCAAGATCATGAGGGTGTCTTGTTCGCCCTTTCAGAAGATCGGAGGTTCCTCTCTGTCTTCAATAGCTTCTGCCAGACCTTCAAGTGTGGGAAGAACTACTTCTTCCACTGACATTACAACAACCCCTGTGGGAGTGGCTTTTGGCTTCCTTGATGCGTATGGAAGATGTTGTATGCTTGGGATCAGTTTGTCTGCTTTCATGAACTAGAGGGTGATGGGATGGATGGAGCGAAGGTGATGATGTGGAATTTCATGTTTAGTCCTGGGAGGTGAGAAGTAACCAACCGCAGAGTCGCACATAGGTGAGAGGGAGTGCAAGTTACTGCCTTAACTAGATGGTTGATGAGTGAGTGTGAGAGGACGTTCAACCATAAACAACTAACAACCCTCCTTCTAGCGCTAGAAATGTTGATGGTGCTAGACTTGCCAACATTCAGGGCATCACCCCGATATGAAGTCCCAACTAGACCTCACATTGTTTGGTGTGGGAGTCCCATCCGATATGATGGCCTAGTTGCCATTATCTTAAAGATTTTCCTTAGTTCTTGATTGTCAGCACAAAAGAGTGGTCTACTTTGTCTTCGAGTAGCGAGGTTCGGGTGCCTGGTGATTGCTAGTGTTACTTGTGTCAATGGTTCTTTCACCGTAGAGGGAGAGGGTGGGAGTCAGTCCTAATTCAGATGGGAGGTAGCCCCAACTCTATTAGGAACACACAACAGAACATGATGTGCACAGCTTCCGGAGGAGCAGTCCACATAGATGTGGCAGTCACAACACACAAGGAAAGATAACACATGCAACACATAG
>APFE031119204.1:0-11280 GCA_000404065.3 Pinus taeda | reverse complement strand
ACAAACGGATAGATGTTAAGACCATCTCCCATCCTAAACTTAAAGTGATCACATTTACTGTCACCAGACAATGCGGGAGCGCAACATTGCATCTAGCTACCGGTTCCTAAATGCGCATGGTAGTAGACTGCTTCCGAGGCACCATCTTCAACTGGTGCGATGCCGTGTTGGCGAATGTGAAAGGCCAACTGACTAGGGCAAAGAACAGACAACTAAAGAAATTTGGGTATGGTTACTTAGCTATGAGCTTTGGCCTAGAGAGGGTACCTATGTTGGTCCCACAACAACTTTCCGTTGAGGCTGGACTTCCCCGAGATCCTAGGATTATGCACTGGGTTGCAGTCATGGCTCATCATCCTGAGGAGGGTACAGAGGCTGTTCGATTTCCACCTGAGTATTTTCATTGGTTGGGGAACCAAATTTTCGTGATACAGGACTTTCCATATGCTGGGATGGATTATCATGGTGATCTAGACATGGCTCTTCCACCAGGAGAGCAATGGGATGATACAGGTAAAATTATTTTCAACATTTCCTAAATTTTTAAACTAATTTTTTTTTTTGTAATTAAATCATCCAAAACTGATAGTAAAAAGTTTTAAATGCAGATGTGGGTCCACAGTGACCAACCGCTCTCCCGCCCTATGAGAGAAGACACCTTGCTACTGCGGCATCGGCCCCATAGGACCAATCAGCAGAGACCTTGACCGAATTGGAGCATCATCTAGAGCGCTTGACAGTAGATATCTTAGAGACTAGTATAGATGATAATCCTCTTAGGCTACAACGCTATGTGATTGGTGTACCAGGACTTTTTAGGAGGTTCCTTTGTAGGGTGGCCCGAGCAGTGCTTTCTTATCGTGATCATCATCAAGGATATGATGATCGCCCTTGTAGATTTCATATGACATTTTATATGTTTTTGTGTTATTATTTTTGTTGATCATAAGGTGTTTTTCAACCTATGATCGAAGACGATGTATATTTGACACACTTTATGCTATGATATATCACTATTACTGGTTATCTTGTATAACATGTTTATGGAATGTTTTTTAAATTTACTGTCTTGATTATTGCAAATGTCTATTTAACATTTGAGAAGCAACTGAATCTACTAATGTGTTTAAATATCTTGGAGCATGTTAATATTCAATGTAGTCAAATTCACCTTCCAAAAGACAAACTCTCAAAAATAATCTTAATAATACTGGATTTCTAATGGCATAAACCCTGTTAAGCTGTAATACAACGAGTTCAGAATCTAACCTAACAATCAAACTCCGAATCCCAAATGAGATAGATTTAGATAATAACTCAATCACTGCACTATACTCTGCAATGTTTTTTGTTGTTTGACCGAGGCTTACCCCATGCATAGATACTAACTCGTCAGAGGGTGAATAGATAACCCAAGCTGCGGAAGAAATATTCTGTGTACTACGACAAACACCATCTGCAAAACTAATGTATGTTTTAGAAGACGTCGACATCTGCAATATCAAGAGTAAAACCAAGATAAGCAGGAATAATGATAAAACACTCTCTAAACTAGGCACACTTCCTAATCTAAAACACACCAACTAGAAAGAAACTATTCTAACAAAAATCTCCACACCAAACTCTAAGCATAATACCTTTTTAGATAAAGCCCATTTCTGGGTCTACCTAAAGACACACCGTCAAAATCTACTAATTCATAGGCCCCTTTGGCTAGTTTTCGCTTAACAACAAAAGGACCATGCCACATGGGTACAAATTTTCCAGCCCCTAGCTTATCGTTTGCTTGATTGTATAGTAAAACTAGATCTCCTTCCAAAAAATTACGAGGTGTAACATTTCAATCATACTGAGCTTTTATCCATTTTGCATGAGTCTCGATTGCTAATGCAGCATCATGTCGATTCTCATCTAATTGAGCTAAGTACAATAAACATTTTTCCTCTTCGGAAGTGGCTGGGAGTAATTCTATGGCTATTTGCAATGACGAAATTTCGCATTCAATGGGTAACACTTCTTCCAACCCGTAAACAAGCTGAAAAGGAGTGAAACTTGTTGACATTTTGACTGAGGTTTGGTATGCTCAAAGCACTGAAAATAACATGTTATGCCAATTCGACCGATGAATACCAATGATTCGTTGGATCATGGTGACTAGAACTTTATTGATTGCCTCAACCAGACCATTAGCCTGTGGATAATATGGAGTAGATCTATCGTGACGTAGGCCAAGTTGATATGTCAGTTCAGTCATCCTGATGTTCTGAAAATGACTTCCATGATCAGCGACAATCGCTTGAGGAACACCGAACCTAGCAATTATATGATTGAAAATGAAAATTGCAGCAGTTTTTCCATCTGCCGAAAATGTAGGCATCGCCTCAGCCCACTTGGTAAAATAATCTACCGCAAGGATGATATACGCATGCCCCTCGACTGAGTGAGGGTTACATGTAATAAAATTGATACCCCACTTTGCGAAAGGGACGACGACAATTATAGGGTGGAGAGGAGTAGGTGGAGCACGCATCTTTCGATAAAAAATTTGGCAATTTTGGCATTTCTGGACTGCATTGATACAATCTTTAAATAAGGATGGCCAGAAATAACCAGCGCGCAATATCTTTTGGGCTGTGGCATACCTAGACATATGACTGCCACACGCTCTAGAGTGATAGTCATTCAGAACCTTTTCAGCTTCCTTATGAGTTAGACAATGACGGAAAATAGAATCTACACCATGACGATAGAGTGTATCTTCAATAATATGGTACTATTGGGATTGGAAACATATTTTCCTTTGCTGAGATCGTGAAATTTCAGGCCGAAAAGATTGGGTTTGGAGATAGAAAATTATATATCCATACCATGGATCGAGATTACTGAGAAGAAACAAGGATTCATTCGCAATGGGTTCTTTCGCCACAATTTCGGTATCAGTACGCAGGAAATCACACATAATTTCCACGAAAACCAAAGATTTCGTTGCCTTGGATTTTTCAAATTCCAAGTCAAATTCCTACAGGATAAATATCCGTTTGGAATACTTGCCCCCTAGCAATTGTTTAGTCAAAATATATGTCATAGGGTTACAATAAAAAATTATTGTGGTTTTGCGTAGTAAAATGTAGTGACGAAATCGCTGGACAACTTGAAGAGATGCCAGGGCGAATTTCTTCACATGCGAATACTTAAGCTCAGTCGGATTCAAAGTTCGACTAAGATAGTAAATCACATGTTCAGCGTTGAATTCATCTTCCTGAACTAAAACCATCCCAATGGTGGAATGAGAAGCGGCGAGGTACAAAAAGTAGTCCTAGTTGTAGTTGGGTGGATGCAATAACGGTGCATGGGTCAACGCGTGTTTAAGTGCATCAAAATATTTCTGAGCTATCTCATCCCAAAATAATGGAGTGTTCTGTTTCAACAACCTGGTAAAATATTTCATGATCTCGGCGTAGTTAGGAATGAATCGACGTAAAAAGTTTGCTTTCCCTTGCAAACTTTGGAGTTGGCGAAGAGTCGAAGGTGGAGGTAATTTGACAATAGCTTCAAACTTCGAGTAGTCGACAAGAATGATGGCTTTTGAGACAAAAAATCCCAGTAAGCGACCTATTTCTATACAGAAAACAAATTTGTGTGGATTCAACCTAATTCCATAATGCCTACATCTCATAAAGATGGCTCGTAAATGAGTGAGATGATCGGCTCTACATAATGAATGAGTAGGTATATCATCGAGATAAGGCTGCACAACGTGCTTGATGTCATGAAATGCGTAAGACATAGCCCTTTGAAAAGTTGCTCTGGCATTCTTCAATCCAAAAGGTAATTTGCAATAAGCAAAGGTCCCCCATGTACAAATGAAATCCGTTTTTGGTTGATCAACAGGGAGTATGTTAATTTGATTGTAACTAGAAAAACCATCCATGAAGGAGAATATTTCACTGTCGGCACAATCATCAATAATTTGATCGATATAGGGGGTTGAATAATTGTCTTTGGGACAAGCTTGATTAATATCCCTATAATCGATACATATTCTTATTGTTCCTTACTTTTTGTTAACAGGAACAATATTCAATACCCAATCTGTTAAGGGAATTGGATAAATGAAACCTGCTCAAAGTAATTTCTCAACTTCAGCTTTAATAGCAACAACTTTTGTTGGATGTATCTGATGCAAACGTTGCCAGACAGGTTTGCATCCAACAATTTTTAATTTCATGGACAACAATTGATGGATCGATTCCTGGCATTTCTTCATATGACTAGGCAAACACGTCACATAATTCTTGAAATAGGGCTTTATAAGTTTGGATTTCCTCGTCCGTACAGGAAGCACCTACATGAATGTTTTCAATAATTCCGGGTTTTACTAAAATGTCAATAGGAATTGTTCGAGAAATATTTCCCAAATTCAACTCAGAATTAGGATGTTGAAATGGATTCTGTGGTTCCTTGACATAATCAATGGTAAAAATAGATGAGAAATCATTTTCAAAATGATCAATATCAGGTAAAAACGAAGATCAATGAAGATATTCACATGGTAAATCATCAATAGACAACAGTTCACGAATCTACTCATCAGTATGAACAAGCTCAGGAAAAGTTGTTAACTTTGAGGTTGAGATTGAAAGTGACTCCCCATGGACCACATTCATTGGATCAATTTTGGTTGAACAAGAGTCAGAAAATGACTATACAGCTTGATATGCAACTTCAAAGGGACTCAAAGGCATTGCATCACCACATGATTCCACCTCAGAATCGGAAGGTACGATCTAAGGATAATCTAAAACAATAGTGTTTGATGAAATCACACGAATGGTTGCAAAAGAAGGCGATATGTTAGGAGGAGGAATTGAAAAATTTCCTAATAAACCAAAATCTTTAATCAATCCCACTCCAACATCCTTATAAGGGATAACAGTTTTCCTGACATGTTGGATAGTCTCAGAAGAGGCTGGTCGAATGAAAAATAAATTAACTAGTCTATTGTAACGATCTTTCCATTATGAGGAAATTTAATAAGCCGAAAGACCAATGAAACAACAACAGCAATAGCGTAAGACCAACTACGACCCAAAAGAAGGTTGTAATCTAGAGGGGCATCAACCACTTCCACATCTAGATTAATAGTTTTGCCTTCCACCCCTATAGGTAAATCCTACAGAATGCCAAAAAGATGAAACCCTCAGCCATCGAAAGCCTTTAAAATTATCGGGGATTGATTGAGTGTAGGAGAACCAAGTGATCTCCAACACTGAATCGACATAATACACGTAGAAGCTCCCTCATCAATCAGAGTCCGAAAGCAAGGTCTGTTTTTGACTAACACTGGGATCTGGAAAGCCATTTGATGAGGTAAGTGAGGTGTACTATTTTCTAAATCGAAGATTATAAAGTTGGAATCCTGAACATCAACAACTCCTATAGCAAACAATAGAAATTTACGTTGTGCTGGACATGATTGCAGTACCTCCAAAGTCGACATTGCTGACAGAGATATAGCTAAATCCTCAACAATGTTATAGTTCTAAGCAGCACTCACATGTGGATTAAAAGCTGACTTTCGAAGTATACCTTTAACAGGCAGTTTGATTACTAAGTCTGGATTAGGTTTCTCGATCTGTAGCGGATCAGAACCAAATGGAGTTGAAGTTGATGGGTTTGAGCTAGAAGATTTTGGTTCCTTACCACCAACAAGAGTCTTACTACCGTAATCTTGCGATCACGTCGCAATCCTGACATGGGACATCATCATAATTGGTTCTTCTGAGGCATTTGAGGAAGAACCTATCATCTTACTATCTTGACTAGGAAAAGGATCCTTCAAGACAGTAGGTGTTTGAGAACCTTTGATGATTTTCGAAACCTCAACTCAATGTGGACAATCTCTTGTAAAATGCTCCTCATCAAAAATGAGAGAACGGTAGCGAAGTTTACGTTTCTCGTCAGTAGATTCAGTTTTATCTAGATTCTCTTTTGTGCTTTGTTTATTTTTTTTCTTCCCTTTCTTTTTACCACCGAATTTTGATTTGGCCGTAAAAGATTCTACGACATGAATATCTGCATGAACTTCAGCGGAAGCTTCTCCTGTTGGGGGATCTGGTAAAGTTATAATAGGAGAATAATTCTTTGTAGATTTCTTCTTACTCTTGGTACTAACTGAACCAATCATACCATCAGTGGCATGAGACCATGAAGGAGCTACAGTTATTTGATTTTGTTTGGGAAGATCGGGGATTTTTTCATGTAAAGTACCTGACTACGTATAAACAAGGTCAAGGTACTGAGCTTGAGCAATTACTTGCTGATGAGCCTTGGAATTGGTAACTTATTGGGCTCATTTTGCCTTGTTGTTCTTAAACAATCCACCATTTTTTATAGTTTAATGCATGTTTTTTGAGTATGCTTATGTTAATTGCACGAATGAGGGTGGTCACTTTACCAAGAAGGCTAATACGTGGTTATTTTAGGTTTCTTGGACAAATTTTGGAACAAATCCAAGCAATTATGAGTCTAAATATAGCCAAGCATGAAAGAACAAGGGGGAGGATTCATAGGAGGGATGCCTCTAGCATTAAATGTCCCTTCCTCGAAATCTCCACCCTCAACTCGGAGCTCAGTGGACCACCAAAACGAATCCTAAAGGGAGCCGAGCAGCTTGGGGAAAAGTGACTGTTTACTAGCAGTTGGGACAGCCAAGCCCCTTGAGTCAAGGAAGGCTGTTGAGGCCCCTCGTATGGCATAAATAGGAAGGCTTTCAGCCTTCGTAGGTTACTTTTTGGACTGTTGTTATTTTTGCACTAGAGTGCTGCTATTTTCTCAGCTCATCTTCGTAACTGTTGTTGTATAACTTTCTTATGAACATGGCTATTTTTGAGTAATGGAAAGCAACTTTATTTGGCATCAGTTCTGAGTTTCTTTAGGAGCTTGTAGCTCTTGGGGTTGGGCCCAACCCAAGTTCCAAGGCTTCCTTCATGTACTGTTATTTGCTTTATGTCTTTGCAAAATAATTCCTGTTAAACAGATCAACATCTTGCTGGTTACATAGGTCATGGTTGATGATTAGATAGGCTTTTTATGTTCAGATTTAGTTGATAGATTAGTAACTGGGAAGATCCCTAGAAAAATTCCATCAAGCACCTCTGATCTCACCTCTCCTTCAGTGGGATCGTGAGCTGGGACAAAGGTGACATTGTTGCCAACAAAAACGTTGTTTTTCTTTGTCATGCAATTCTTAGTGTTGGAATTCTCATTTGCAGATGCTGATATTAGTTGTGTTTGATTGCTTTAGGTTATTATTGCTTATTTGCATAGTTATTTCACGTATTTCATTTCGAATAAACTACTGTTCATTTCCTTTTGCTGTTACTTAGGTCAGATTAGAGTGAAGTAACTAGGTCATAGGTTTTCTAAGTGTTTGTTTGTTCAGTTTGAAAAATAACTTGCAGAGTGCCTATCATACTTCCCCATCTACCCATACTCCATCCAACCTACCTACTTCATCCTTCACTTAGAACCCTTACCTTACATTTTCCTCATTCGCTTACTTTGCCATGATTCTCATCTTCTTGTGTAACCTCGTTTCATCCCTCCTTGAACAAATCTAACCATCAGCGCCACTCCTCAACTCCATACACCAAGTCTTGGACCTCCTCACACCCCTATCTCACCTCCATACTCACCCATCCACCTTTTTCCCTCCATCCATTCTCCAAAATCCCATTTTTGAAAATCCTGTAGAAATTCCAGAACATCCTGTAGAACCCCTGTAGACTTCCTGTAGAAGCTCACAAAAGCGGTTTCTTGAAAGCCAAACTCTATGAAACTCTCAGGAAGGGTGCTAAGGATCCCTTAGGCCCTCTCTGAACCTTCCCAACCTCCTGCAGCATTTTATCTCATCGATCCACCTCTGCACAGTCAAAAACAGTGAAAGCACATGCATGATAAATCTGACAACTTAATCAAAAATACAAAAAGATGTTTTCTTCAAATAGAAGTAGCTTAGACACAAGTATTTTACCTTCCTAGAAGTAATGGCATCTCTTTCAGTAGCTTGCATCCTCTTTTCTACATCAGTAGAGTTAGCTGGTAAAATTAGGGTTTGCTAGGGTGTGCATTTATTTTCAGCGTTTCAGTTTCTTTCTGCAAGCAGATTAGCTTCCCTTGAGTTAGATTTCATCCATCAGTTAAAAAGCTTCTTTTTCAGAGCTCATAGAAGTTGGCTTAAGCCCCTAGCAGACTTGTGCCAACTGACCAAGTGACCGCTACGGCAAGAGCTAGTACTTGTGCATACAACACCATCGCTTCCAAGTTTGTTACGAACTACCGAGTTGATATAAAGTAAAGAAGGGAGCCCCAGGAGTTGCAACATTATTGTTGTAATACTGGAGCCCACCATTCTTTTTGGTGCCATTGCCGTGGAAGCGTCAGATTATTTGTGATTGCTGCTTTTCTTCTATTTTCTACCCCAACCTTCTGCTCAGTAGTCTATTTCATTTCCATTCTGCAATTTCATTTCCACAAAAATAGACTAGACATTTCCTACTTTCCTAGACTAGCATTTCAATTCTGCAAGCGTAGAGTAGCATTTCAATTCCTACAATTTCATTTCAGCAAAATAGATTAGTTCTTTCCTGCTTTCATTTCAATTCCACATTTTCATTTCAGTAGGATAGATTTTAGTTAGTTGCAATTCAATCTATTTTCAATTTTGCAGGTACAAGCAGAGAAAAAAAACAAAAGCAGCCAAAAATCTTTCATTTCATGCCTCGTAGGAACATAGACATACCAGAAAATTCCTACCCAACACCCCCACCACATCACAGAGTCACCCTTCTCTCTTCTTTGGTGGTCGTAATCCATAAGAACCTATAGGTGAACCTCCTGAGATATACGAAGATCCTATAACAGAAGAAGAGCAAGAGAACATCCCTCTCGAGACCATGGCTGAACATAGAAGTGGTATAGGAGATAACGAGAGAATAGAAGGTGCTTTTCCCATTCGAGAGACCAATGGGGACATGAAAATGAAAAACATAAGTCCCTCAGCCTTACCTCACTTCCATGGATTGACCACTGAAGACCCTGATACCTTCCTGTTTGAGTTTGTTATCCTTTGTCGAACTTATGACTATGCTGAGGACGAGAAAAAGCTGAAACTCTTTCCTTCTACCCTCAAGGATGCAGCACTCCACTGGTTCATGGGGTTACCTGGAAACAATATCGCTATTTGGGCTCAGATGCAACAAGCTTTTAACAACAAATACCAGGACTACTGTAGGTCAAAGGAAACAAAGGGAGAAATCTTTTGGATGACCATGGGAAATGATGAGTCTTTAGAAGACTACGAGGAAAGGTTCCAGCTTAGTTATAAACGGGCCAGGTGCACACTTGACCCTGAATCTCTGAAGCTAGTTTTGCTTCGAGGAGTCCATGAGGACCTTCTAGACACCCTTCACTTGCTAGCTAGAGGAGACATCTACCAACTACCCTATGAGGACATAAATAATGTGTTTAGAAACCATTCTAGGGCAGCTCGGAAAAGAGGTAGGGGGAATCCACTTTCAGCTAGTACCACCTTCTCCAAACATGAGTTTGCTAATCAGATGGAAGACCTCAAAAGTGAGATGAGACAGACCATTTCCATGCAACTTGATACTTTTTTAATCCAACAAAAGAAAGAGGAAGCTGAGAGGGCTTTGGCCATTTTCTGTCCCAGATGTATGAGGAAGCACCCAAAGAACGAATGTCCATTGCACTCAGTAGAGGTATGCTTCGTTTGTGAGGAAGACCACTCCACAAACCAATGCCCAACCTTACCCAGATTTAAAGCCATGTACCTAGGGACTGAGGCAACCGCTGAACCTCTCTACTTCCTCAACCAAAGGAGGCCACATGGGCCCAGACCTTACTAGCAGGGGATGCAAGGGACCTCAGAAGCTTATTATAGCCCCAACCAATCTAGTCACATACCTTCTTGGGGTCCCCCTGCTCATCCTTCCTAGTCCGCACCTCCTCCATGGTATTATCCATCCTAATACCACACTTAACCTCCTGTGCATTCGTTTCCCTCACCTGTCTAGCCACAAACTCAGTGGAATGCACCTCAGCAGGGGTGGAGGCCCCAATACAACTCTCTTCCTGCCATTTTTCCTCCACCACCTACTCGACCACAACCATTACCTCCTGCTCCTCCAAGACAACCCCAGATGCCTGCCCAACCGAACCTGAACCCCAACAACAGACAGGCCCAATAGGTATACACTGGGGAAACAAGATGCCCTACCTATGCTGTGGAGATCCAAAATATCAACATGCGATCTGGGAAGGTCCTTCTAGACCGCTAACTTCCTCCCCCAGAGGATGAGGAAGAAAAATAGGAAAGTGAACCCAAAGCCATTCCACCCTTTCCGGAGCGACTAACAGCAACCACGCAACCAAACCTAGAAGAGACTGAGCTTCTGGGAGAACTTAAGCAGTTGTGTGTGAAAATACCCCTTCTCCAGGCCATAAAAGATGTACCGATATACAACAAATTGATTAAGGAAAAGTGTTTTAGGCACCCAGGCAGGCACAAGAGAGATGCCCAGACTATCAATGTCATAGGACAACTGTCTGATCTAATGTTGGGGCAAGTAATCTGTCCAAAATATTTGGACCCTGGGAGTCCTGTAGTTTATTTCCACATCAATGGCACCATAATCCCCCATACCTTAATTGATCTAGGGGTTGCCATTAATGTGATGACCAGGGACACTATGCTTAAACTCAACCTTCAGAGTTCCTTGAGGAAGACCTCGACGCTACTGCAGTTAGCAGACCACTCCACTGTGACTCCCGAAGGGATTGTGGAAGATGTCTTGGTCTCTGTTGACTCTTAGGAGTACCCTACGGATTTCTTGGTCCTTGAGCCAAAGGCAAAACTTACTAGATACCCCCTCATCTTGGGAAGGCCTTGGTTAGCTACTGCATGTTGGGTTGTGTTATATTCTTTCCACATAGTTAACAGGGGGTTTGAGGGGTACCCGTAACCCCACTTTATGGGGTCCGGGGCAGTGCCCCGAAAATTTTTGGTTTTGGACCCTATGTTAGGTTGGGCGGACCCACCTATGGTTTTGTGCATGATTTTTTCACATGTTTTTTAGATGCGATGGTATTCGGTCCATGGTATTGGACGCGATGGTTTTTGGTCCATGGTATTGGACGTGATGGTTTTCGGTCCATGGTATTGGATGCTTCGGCATGTATAAATATGTATTATAACAT
>APFE031119203.1:0-66102 GCA_000404065.3 Pinus taeda | reverse complement strand
AAATTTTTCTAGCCAGTTTATTTTGTATACTTTAGCCATTGAATCATCTTATGTTGTTGTTTTAACACAAATCAATGATAAATAGGTGGAAGCAGTCATATCTTTCTTTACTTCCAATTTGTAGGGTGTTGAGCTTAATTATTCTAAAGTCAAGAAACAAGCCTTCACTGTATTTAAGTCTGTTAAACATTTTATACCTTTCCTCCTAAAAACACATACAAAGGTGATAGTCCCATTCTCTACAATGAGACAATTGCTAATTCAAAGAGAAGTAGGTGAGAAAAGAGCTAACTCGGTAACAGATTTACAAGAATATGAAATTGATATTAAACCAACGAAAATTGTTAGAGGGCAAGGTTTTTGTAGGTTATTGGCAGGAGCGTCCAATATAAGATCACGAAGATTCAAGTAGTACTACACAAGTAAATGAGATAAGTATGATTGGTTCTGAATCTCAATATGTTGATCTGATTTTTTACTTAAAACATGGATATGCCCCTCCTAAACTTATCTACAAAAACAAATGTGCTCTAAGGTTAAAAGCCAAACACTATGAAGTCATTGATAATTTGTTATTAAGGAGAAATTATGATTTTGTTCTATTAAGATGCCTTGAAAAATCTAAAGCACAAAAGCTTTTATAGGAATTGCATGATGGCCCAACCAATGACATTTTGGAGGAGACACTACATCACACAAAATAGTGCATGCTGGGTATTATTGGCCAACTTTGTTCAAAGATACCCATGGCTATGTGAGGAAATGTAAGATATGCCAAACTGCTAGTGGGAGGTAAAGAAAACCAACCTTTCCTTTAAAACCAGTTAATATTGAGCAACCATTTGAGCAGTGGGGGGCTTGATATAATTGGAGAGATTGCTTCTCATTCTTCCAAGCAACACAAATATATCCTTACAACCACGGACTACTTCACAAAGTGGGTAGAAGAAATTCCACTAAAGGTAGCAAATTCTGATGCGATTATCGAATTCATTGATCATTTCATCATCACCAGGTTTGGTTTACCTAATGGGCTTATCTTTGATAATGCATCTTATTTTTCTGGAAATAGTATAGTCAAATTTTCTCTTAAGAGAGGTTTTAAGTTAAAATACTCTGCAAATTACTATCCACAAGGAAATGGCTTAGTAGAGTCAACTAACAAAAATCTCATTAGGATTATTAAAAGTACTATTGATCAAAACCAAAACAATTGGCATAAATCTTTAATATTTGCACTATGGGAAGATCATATAACTCAGAAGGTGTCAATTGGTACTTCTCCTTTTAACTTAGTGTATGGGAAAGAAGCCATTATTCCACCAAATTTATCCCTTCCATGACTAGCCCTTGTAAAATTCATTGAAGAAACTCCTTCTTCCTATATTCAATTAAGGTTTAACCAAATTCTTAAATTAGATGAGGAAATATAAAAAGCCAAGATTACTCATGCTAAACATTAGCAATTTATTAAATCCTCTTTTGATGCAAGTTCAACCGGCTCAAAAATATTACAAATTGGTGATCTTGTTTTGAAATGGGACAAAGCACATGAAGACAAAGGTAAGCATACCAAATTTTAGAAGATGTGGCTTGTACCATTTCAGATTGTTGAAAAGATAGGCTCATCAACATTTTTACTACAAGACTTATCAGGAAAGAGAGATTCTCTTCCTTTGAATGGGATTATCTTAAAGAAATTCTTTTCCTATGAAATAATGTTGTAAATAATATACCATTTGGTTTTTTACTGTTGAAATCTCTTTGAAAAATATTATGAATATCAACTTTTAAAAAATATAAACTTTCAAGGAAATGATTAGAGTTTTGGAAATTAGATAAACATCACAAAACTTTGAGATGTTCTTTCAATTTGTGAAATCTTTCAAACCAAAAAAACACAGTGAAACATTTTAAGTTTGATCAGTTGAGAAAGTTTGCTTCTAAAAGTAAAGACTCTTTACAATTAAGCATCTACATCTCTATAATTTTCATCTAATAACTCTTAAGGAGTCAAATGTTCACCCCATCCACTAGGTTTATGATTTTTTAGAGTGTAATACTAAAATATATTTGACTTAAAAGATAAGAGATCTCATTACAAGCTTGCTTACCATGATCATAGGGAACTAATTAAACTAACATTAGCAATATTGCATACCAAAATAGAGTAATGGATTATAATCATAAGACAAGGGGTCTTATTACGAGCCAGCTTGTTCAGTTCAATTACAACTAGTTAATGGCATTGTCATATTCTAGATCCCAAACCAGGGCAATGGATTTTATGCAACAATAAAAAGAATGGATGGGATAATGAATAATTGATGGTTAAAAGGTAACCCTGCCGAAACTATAGAAGTTTGTTGGCAGTAATGTCACTACTTGTGACAAAAGAATAAATCCAAAAGCTGAATTGCAAGGGCCCCCTACTTTATCTTTAAAAACCAATAAGAGCTTGCCCCATTCTATATGTTTGCATATATTATCGACACCGTTTGTTTTAACTCTGAATTGGTTAATCTTTCATATTTAGAGTAATTTTGTTTACCTGATCAATTTCAAGATAGGTTCCTTTTTCTTAATTTTTTGTACTTTATAAAGTGTTAGAAATTCCATTATTCAGAGATAACTGGTTCTTTCAGTGAATCGCCAATTGTTGTGCCATAAAACAACCCCCCCATTTCAAAATTTTCTTGATCTTATTCCTAGATACTAAATAGGAAATAGGGTCGCTTTAATTTGTAAAAAACCAATAAAACCTTTATGTAGAAATAAATTACTTTATTTCTCGCTTTTGAATAAAAAGTGCTTCAAAAGACTCTCCTTAAAAAATTAAATATCGCAAATCACACGCGTTTAAGGCCAAAAAACATTCAATCTAAATATTAGTGTAGCGATGCAATGTTACCGCACAATCCTAAACATTAGGCTTCATAAAACAATTCATCGATGAACATGCGATTACAATAAAATTATCACATATCGCATATCGCCAATTCTAATAAACAAGCTTTAATGGGCCATGGAAACTTTGCGATGCGATAAGATTCTCGCATCTTGCATATCGCTAAAAACCATATGAAGCCACACTTGAAAACTTACGATGCAATATGTATTGATCACATATCGCAATCCCAACGGAGACAGGTAATACTCACCTTGCGGAAATGCGATGCAATGTTAAAATATAAATAAAGTGGTAATAAAAAGAGAACATCATGCGAGTGGGTAAATACGGATGTTTCCAACTTTATGTGCTAAGTCATCACACATCGCAATCACATAAATTCGAAAGGCTTTTAGAACATGGCACTTACACCTCCCGATTTGTGATATGAGATGGCTCTTAGAATATTAAAATAATATATATTGAAGTCGCTCATCGCAAAATAAGAAAATTCATGGCACGCGTTCTAATTAGGTCTTTGGAAAACTGCGACGTGACCTATTTATTGAAGCATTTAAGTTTGACGTCATTCAGTACGGCTAGGCATTAAGAACAATAATGACTTCTATCCTTCAAAGGTTTCACCTTTCATGTTAGTATCAATTCATAATACCAAATCTTTCACACCAAATGCTCCTACCTTGATTTTCAACTATACTATTATCGCCACTATCTTTTCAAGCATTAGCTCCTCTGAAATTTTTAGTTTATCACTCTTATCTATTTCATATTTTTGCAGTTTGAATCTATAAGTATGTAGCTAGCCAAAATGATAAAGAAAGTTGGAAAGGCGAAAGCTACCCCTGCAATGGCGGAAGGATAGAAAAAGATCGTTTTAATCTCAAATATCACATGTCAGGATTGCGGGAAGATTTCATGGGAAGGAATATGATATGTTGGAAAGGGAAAACCCAAAGGTAATAAAAGGAAATGCAATGGCTGATGGACCTGCAGAGTCAGAAAACACAATTGGTGATTTAGCCGATTCTTTCCTTCACTGAATAGCATCCCGCGCAAAGATTTTTCCATTTAATGACATGGTAAAATGGGTAGTTGAAGGCATCAATACCACAGACAGGACGCTCTTCACAGTTGATGGAAGAATTTTTGGGTCCTTCAAGCTTGAGGATTTGAAGAAAATGTATCATTTACCAGACCCTCAAAAGTGCTACAATAAATCATTCCTTGAAGCTTTTACAAAGGAAAATGAAGTGGAGTCAGTCCCCATCAAGCAATGGAGGCACTGCCCTAACAAACGCAAGCATGAAATATCTGGTATGTATTCATTGGAATCTCTAGCATCTCCATATTGTTATGTTGCAACAATGATTTGTAGATTGTTTGGAAGCCCCAATTCTGCCAAATTTTTCTTGAAATGGTTCCATTGATTGAAGCAATGTTGAACTCTTATGTGATGGATTGGGCTACCACTCTATCAAATAAAATGGTCGTCCAAATTCTTGATTGTAGGAGAAATAGGTTCGTTACCACCCAAGTTTTTCCCCCATTCTATATAAGTGCATATATTATCGACACCGTTTGTTTTAACTCTGAATTTTCCTATCATGGGATGGAAGGGGACTACCCAGGATCCGACCCCCATCCATATCTACCATAAACGTTTGTGGAAGTCCCAATATAAGAATCATTTTTATAAAATTTTCCATGGCTTCATTCTACCCATTCAGTAGGCCATTTTTGATAAACCAGCTCTTCGGTTGTCCGAGGATGCTTGTTTTGATCTAACTTCAATCGGTAGTTTGTTTGGGGAAGAATTGTTTACATACATTAGGGTTTATGGTAGCATCACCGATCCTCATGTTCTTCCTCTATATGTCCCAGATAAACTATTGGCTAGGGAAATAGTGTGTCAGACTATTGAAAAAGAGCTTACAAAAAATCTCAAACACGCTAAGAAATAGTTATGGTTTGCCTTTCCAATCAACTGCGGTATCTATTCATTGCATGACTACAAACATGCACAAATTGACGTCGAGAAAATAAGGGATCTGAACCTAGCTGTTATTCCCAAAAGGAAATATGACCCAAAGAAGGTTGCTTATAATTTTACTACTCAGGTAAAGGTTAAGCAATTCATCCATGAAAAATATGAATTTGATGACTTCTTCAGATCAGCTGAGACGTTCTCACAATTAAGTCACCTGGAAAAGAACAAGCTGGAACTAGAGAAAATGGATCAATTCACCTAATACAGGATGCAAAGGCTTCAAACAGTACCACTGGACTTATTAAACACTACACTGGTCATCCATCAAACAGAACAAAACACAGAACATGACATAGAGAAAACTTCTGGTGCGGCCAAGACAAGCAAGAAGGCCAGTGAATAGGTGGATACATATGTTCACATTGATCTGGTATTGATTAAAGAATGGGAATAGTTTGATCAATAGATTAAGGGTCAAAGTGGTACCCAAACTGTTATCACACCGCTATCTCCCTTAAGACAACAGCCCCTGATTCAATATCCTGTGGTTATAAAGGCATCCAGCAAAGACTCGGCTATAAGAGAAGTCAAGATAATCCCTCAACATCCTTCATAAGAGATTATATTTGTAGAAATTTCACTTGTAGAACAAACCAATATATGCAATGTCCTAAAGCATAATACTTGTTCTACTTCTAGAAAAAATTAAGCGAAAGCATAATCAAAATCATGAGCAACATCAAGTAGAAAAATGCATAAAAGATCAAGAGAATTAATCACACATAACACAGGATATATCCAGGGGAAAACACCAACATAAAACCACAACCATGTATTATCAATCAAGTGGAAATCCTCTTCACAATACAAGAAGAATTAGCTCTCAAGCTATTCAATTCTCAATGAACTATGAAGATATGAAGATATGTCTCATGAACCACCCAAGCATTGTTTATATAGGCTTTCAATATGGTCCTTATGCAGTTTTCTTAGGAAATAATACCAAAAGCATATGCTATTAATTCCAACATACCAAAAACAACCAATGGTCCAACTACGTATTCCTTGAGAACACTAGTTCCTAAACCATGCAAAAACTACTTATTAGAAATAGTGAAGCATCTGATAGTACACTGTCCCACATCTGATCTCAACTAGGTCTCTGACAGAACTAACATGCAACAGTTATCCATGAGTGAATCCCCAGTGATCTAAAATAGTAGTTGTCACATGCATGCAAGCATTAACAAACTATATTTTATTATTTTAACAACTTGTTAAAATAATCTAACTGGACTTGACTAGTTAGAACTAAGTCAACTGATTCTCTCATTATAGAAATGAACCTTATCTACTTTAATCAAGGGATAAATTCCTAAATCAAGGGAGAAAATAATTGCATGATCTCACAAAGACTTCAAGTTTATTTTTTCATAATTAATTAGCTCATGGAGGTTAATTAATTAATATTTTAAACTATTGTTAAGACCAAAATTAATTTTACTTCCTCTAGATAGACTAGGGACTACTATAAAGGGGAAGGGACCCGAAAATCCTATTTTTAGAACTTTCTATTTTTAGCAGTTTCACTCTCACCCAATGTGGCCAATGACCTCACTAGCCAAACTACTATTTTTAGACATGTTATTTTTAACGTGTCTATTGTTAGCACATTCTACATTTAAAATTTCTTGTTGCACATTTTTCAGCTCTCCCTTTCAATAAGAAAGGCTTCCTCTCGAACCCGATCATGTAACTTTGGAATGTTCTGCATGCAACACATCTACTCGGTCCACTTGCTCCAACAACACTTGGAACAAAAACAATCCCAATTGACCACTCTGTTGGGCTAGGAACATACTCTGATGATGAAGCTCTACCTGCTATTGACAAGTGCTCCCTCTCTGACATCTACGCTATTGCAACATCTCCATGCATCTCACACCATTGCACACCTCTCTGTGCCACCTAGCACTATGCAAAACACTTGTGCCTCTCGCATTGCTGCAACCTGCTAGCTATGCGTTGTCCTAGGATTCCTTGCACTATCACTCTTTCTGTTGCTCCATCCGCATCTGTCTCTACCCAATTAGTTAGTTCCTGCTACTCCACATCGGGGCTCCCGAAGCAAGGTCTCATCAAAGAGGTTGGGTACCTCAAGGATCCTGCCCCTCCTCCTTGGGACAATCACTTGATATCACCCCACCTTCTACCTTGAGGTATGGCTACATGTGATCCCTTTACCTACCTGGCTTGAAGTTTCCCCCTGCTGGAGGTTTTTGCATGAGTAGATGACTCTACTCGATCTCCACTAGTTGTGGCTAGTTGCTCCACAACCTCCTGAAGCTGCTGCACTGATCATGGCTCCTCCACAATCATCTGAGACTTCTTTTGGCTCTGCATGTTGAGGGGTAATATACCCTACCTCTCAACCACCAAGTCTCCATCAGTTTCCTTGCTGCTTAAGGCTTTGAATGCATCTTGAACCTCAAGAGCATACAAGTTCTTGACCCCTGAACCAATATGCTTCACCTATCTAGTGATGATGTGTCTAAAGAAAACCTTTCCCTTACTGAAGACTACATCATAGCCTCTGTCTTCCAGCATCACAATCGACACCAAGTTTCTCTTCAGTCCTAGTACATACTGGACATCGGTCAAGGTAAGGTGAGCTCCATGCTTCCTCTGAAAAATAATGTGCCTACGCCTGAGACACTATACTTCTCATCATTACCCATCGCTATGAGTATCTGGAGATATTTCTCCTCCAAAGTACTAAACAAACTCTTCTCATCGGTCATGTGGAAAGAAGCTCCACTTTAAGAAACCAACCAATTCCAACCATGGATGAAACCATGCATTCGAAGAGTATGAAATCCAACTCAAACTATGAAGCAAGTGCCTCACCTTTAGATCCTTCCCTGGATCGCTTCTTGGATTTCCTCCGTGGACAATTTGTAGCATAATGGCCCATCTCATGACAACGAAAGCATCCCACTTTCGATTTGTCAACCTTCTTCCCATCATTGGAAGAACTAGATTTAGAAAGAGAAGCCTTCTCCTTCCCCTTCTTCGCCTTACTCGCTAAGGCACAATTCTCCTCATCATTCATGGATGAAGAACTGTCTCTAGCGCTTTGTCTGATCTCCTCTTGCATCAAATCCGACCATAGTCATTCCCAATCTAGTAGTTTCTCCCTTCCATTCATCGAGTCCTGGTAGTTATACCAGCCCTTAGGAAGGCCAAGGAGTGCTAGACTCACCATATCCTCATCCAATGTCATGACCCCTACACTTGCAAGCTCATCCCTACATGTGATGAGCTTGGTCAGATACATAGAGATCGTCTTATCCCTTTCACACATGATCTTTCAAAGTTTGTCCTTCAGTGCTAACTTCCTTTGATCACTGCTATTCTGATATAAATCTTTCAATGTGTTCCGCATTGCATGTAAACTTTCCTTCCCATGGAGGCTTGAGACAATGTGATCTCGCACTCCCTCCAAGAGAATTCTCCTAGCTCTAGCCACACACTTCCTCCATTCTACCTGCTCAGTCTTGTCAGTAGGCTTAGGAATTTCTTGATCAATGAAATCCGTAAGGCCAGTATCTTCCAAAACTAACTCCATGCGATCCTTCCAAAGCTATATAGTTTGAGCTGCCATCAAGGGCATACTCAAGCCTCAAACCATAGAATGAAATTGATGAAATAGATATGATAAGAACTTGAGATCTATATCCCAAATAATAAACTTCGAATTTCTCCTGCTAGTATACTATTCTTGCTTGATCACCTGTGCTCTAATACCATGTAGAAATTTCACCTATAGAACAAACCGATATATGCAATGTCCTAAAGCATAATACTTGTTCTATTTCTACAAGACATTAAGCGGAAGCATAATCGAAATCATGAGCAACATCAAGTAGAAACATGCATAACTGATCAAGAGAATTAATCACACATAACACAAGATATATCTAGGGGAAAGCACCAGCATAAAACCCCAACCATGTATTATCAATAAAGTGGAAATCCTCTTTAGAATACAAGAAGAATTAGCTCTCAAGCTATTCAGTTCTCAATGAACTATGAAGATATGAAGATATGTCTCATGAACCACCCAAGCCCTATTTATATAGGCTTTCACTATGGTCCCTATGTAGTTTTCTTAGGAAATAATAGCAAAAGCATATGCTATTAATTACAACATACCAAAAATAACCAATGGCCCAACTACGTATTCCTTGAGAACAGTAGTTCCTCAACCATGCAAAGACTACTTACTAGAAATAATTAAGCATCTGATAGTACAATGTCCCACATCTGATCTCAACTAGGTCTCTGACAGAACTAACATGCAACAATTATCCATGAGTGAATCCTCAATTATCTAAAATAGTAGTTGTCACATGCATGCAAGCATTAACAAACTATATTTTACTATTTTAACAACTTGTTAAAATAATCTAATTGGACTTGACTAGTTAGAACTAAGTCAACTGATCCTCTCATTATATAACTGAACCTTATCTCCTTTAATCTAGGGATATATTCTTAAATCAAGGGAGAAAATAATTGCATGATCTTGCATGATCTCACAAAGACTTCAAGTTTAATTTTTCATAATTAATTAACTCATGGCAATTAATTAATTAATATTTTAAACTGTTGTTAAGACCAAAATTAATTTTACTTCCTATAGATAGACTAGGGACTGCTATAAATAGGAAGGGACCCAAAAATGCTATTTTTAGAACTTTCTATTTTTATCACTTTCACCTCTCACCCAATGTGGCCAATGACCTCACTAGCCAAACTGCTATTTTTAGATATGCTATTTTTAGCATGTCTATTTTTAGCACATTCTACATTTAACATTTCTTGTTGCACATTTTTTAACAATATTGAATATTGAGGAAATCCCATTATTGGATGTGTTTTCTAGCCCTAAACATAGGGCTGTAGTAAAAGAAGAGGAAAATAGACCAAGTATGAACAACAGCCCCTCAAGATGAATACATGAATGTCATTTGGAAAGATTCAGAAGTTTATCCCTTCAAGGACATGTCCAAATTATCTCAATTTATAGGGGCATACACAACTACCACGATTTATAAAGCAACTGAAGTCAATCAATTGATCAAAGAAAAAGATCAAAAGATCAAACAACTTGAAGAACGGATAAAGGTGGGGAAACAAAGGGTTGATCAATAGGCGATTGAAAGATAGCAGCAGCTAGCCCAAGGGTTTGAATAGTTAAAATTGGCACATCATGAAGAGATTAAAGCCAAGGATGAGCAAATAATGTAGCTAGAACTCTCAATAGAGCAATTCAAAGAAAATCCTAAAGTTGAAGAGTTTATAAAGGAAGCCTTAGCAATAAATAATTTCTTATCTTAACAGCTAACCCAACTTTGCCAAAAGATATCCCTTATTCATCCATTACGCATCAGAACCAACACACTGGTGATCAAGCGGTCAATTCCATATTGGAATTCGAGGATGCATATGAGAAGATTACAGATTATATCTCTTGGCAAAACATAGAAAAGAGAAGGGCTACTAAATTTCCAGTGATTGAAGAATCTCATAAAAAAATATTAGTCTCAGAATGGGAGACACAGTTGATCAAAGGAGAAAGGGAAAATTCAAGGGCCAGGGAAGCAAGGAATAATATCATTGAATTGATAAATGATAAATTACACAACACCAACTTAATTTTTGAGTGTACCATTGAAAACCTTCGTAAGGTGAAAGTATTGGAAAAACAATGGAAACAAGATTCGAACATGAGAGAAGAGAAAATCAAAAAATTAAAAAGCCTCAATTGGGATACGCATTGGATCTATTTGGTCAAACCACATAGCCAACAAATGCCATTCAAATGTCTCGTAGATGCAGTTGATCGTATGATGCCCAAACTCTCCGATGCAGTGTACACAGGTCAATTCCATGTTAGGATGAGTCATCCTCCGAAAGTCCAAACTATGCTCGAGATTTGTCAATTAAAGCCACGGGAGGAAGGATAGATGCGATGCATCTTTTTGAAGTTATTTGCAATTCTACATTTATCATGAAATCCCATATTTTGAGAGAGGCTGTTCCAACCACTCCAAGCATCTTTTACAAACAATTTGTTTTTATTTTTACTATAAAGACCTTTTCATGTCATTTTAGAAAGGGTCCAAAATTTGTATAAAATTGGATTGAAGAAGATAAGCACTTCTGCACTTCTTAATTTATTTTTATAGAAAGCAAGGATCAAGGTTCAAACTTTTTGTAAGCAGATTTCAAAGGGACTTGCATCTCTGTATCTTTTTGGAGTTTTCAGAATAAGAAGAAATGAACCAGACTGTTACTTTAGTAGCACGTTTCAAATACATTTGGTACTTATATCTATGTCATTTTGTTTCATGTTAGGCTATTTAATAGTCTTTTGATTCAATATCGTTGTATATGTGAATGCCCATTCAATTATGCATTTATATCACTTTTGAATAATTCTGGAATTGATATCCTAAACATGTATGCTGGCAATTAATGTCATTATGATATGCAATCTATTTTACATTACTTTGTTTTAAGTAATCATCATTCATGCTTAACTTCTGTAATCATTTGTTTGATCTTTATTAGCTTTTTAGTAACATAAGTCATCATAAATCACATAGATTTTGAGTTACCCGGGTTATATATATATTTTCATAAGTATTACAATCCAAACCATTTATCATCTTGTTACACATTTTAAACACCCACTCATCAAATCACACCTTTACTGGGAAACTGGTCCCATATTATCCATTGCGAGCCACTATACCAAACGGAAAAGAAACCGTATTAAGGGTTGGACCAGGTGGTCATCCCCCAATGTTGTTGCAGCAATTTTAGAGGCATCAACAAGTTTGCAATTGAAAGATTTTTTCCTTGAATATATATTTCTATCAATGTATTGTACACATTAAATGGAGATCGTATGTCACATTTACCATCCTCGGAAGTTGATGTATCAACTAACCCCACCGGGACCCATAAAATTTGTATGGGTTAAGTTTTTTGATATTTAAGGTTTTCCATTGCTTTTCAATAATAAAAAGGCCTTTGCGCCTCATTGTAATATAGTTCAGTAGGCATGTAGCCATCACATATCTTCTAAGAAATAAAATACCATTACCTAAGCTAGTTTGTTTTCATTAGTTGTTAGTTTATTAATTAAAATTATTTTTTATTGTCTTTATGTGTTTTGGTTTGAATATGTATTTCATTTTGTTCCTGCATAAATATGGATCAAGAGTATTAGAGCATCTTCTCTTCTTCTTTTTTTTATGCATGTCCCCAATGAGGTCGAGGTATAAGGAGTTGGGACTTGAAATAGTTGAACCCTTGCAAGAGTTGCCTCGCCCACACTGATGACCTCCCATGGCATAAGAAAAGAAATATGAGGGAGTAAGAGATTTTTTTCAAAAAATTTCTTGAAGAGGTCCTCAAGCGACAAAGGAACAAGATGATGGACATTTTTTCCTAGACCCTTCGATAGGTATCAACGGGTGAAGCATCTTCATCTAGCAGTTACTTTGGATGCATCACCCCCTTCAATGTACAATTTAAGTTTGACATCCTTGTATTTGAAGACCAAATAGACATAGATGCCCTAGATAGATGGTTAAATCTGTTGGAGGGATATTTTTCAGTCCATAATTTTTTCGATAGGGAAAATATTACTTTTTCACTTCAGAAAGTTGTCCCTCATGTCAAGGATTGGTGGGGAACTTACTATGAGCAGAGGGACAAGGATAAACCCTCGCTATTTTCAATTGTACCTTCTTGGAATTACTTCCAAGATGCCATTAGGGAATAATATTATCTTATCGTAAGCTATGAGGATAAGTACCTAAAGTTGACCTCACTATGGTAGGGAAGGGACCAAGACAAATCCATACTTAAAATAAATCTATGTTAGCTTGGTACTTGAAATGGATCTATGTTGGTTATTGAGCTGAGAAACTCATTCTACAACCTAGGATGAGGGGATGTGTAAGTTTGTATGTACGTCCATCCACTTGAAACATGCCACTTTAAAATAAACATAAATAAATTATGCTCTAAACAAAAAAATAATATCGACAGTAATAAAAAATTGAATATGTTGTAAAATAATTAGAAGTTACTACGAATTTTATGTAATGAGTTATAAATAAAATATTTTAATACAAATTAATATTAACATATACTTAAAAATCTATTGATTAAAAAACCATTTTAATTTGTGCTATAAAATGTCTCATTTTATGTAAATTATTTTAATGTCAATTATGTATATATTATACATCATTCTTAAAAAATTATGTATATATCATGAAAAAATAAGTTTTTATGGTTAAAACATTTATTTGGTCATATACATACTCTGTATAGCATTTATAAATACAATTTAAACAATGAAAAATTACACATTGTATTTTTCACTTAAGAAATTTGAACTCTCAGCTCATGTTAGATCTTTACTAAAGATGGATCTATGTTGGTTTAATTAAATTAAACTTGTATAGATTCATCTTAAGCATGGATCTAGAATGAACCGAAAGGGATAAAATCTCTTCAAATGCAAACCTCTTTTAAAGTGAAAATTTTGAAAACAAAAATTGCATCTCTTGATAAATCTCAATGAATATGTAATGGCTATCTTCATATATACAATGTGTGAATTTTCATTGTCTAAATTATATTTTTTAATGTTATATAGAGTACATAGTTTAAATTTGTAAACCACAAAAAACAATGAGGCTAAACTTATTTTTTTAATTGGTTGGAAATTTTTATTGATTGCATTATTCATATTAAAATGTTTTTTTGGTTATTAATATATTTTTAAGTACACTTCAATATTCTTTAAATGTTACCAATTAATTTTAGATTAAGAATTGAATTAATTACACATTTTTTTAATTATTTTTACAAGAAATTACATTATACTTTTTGTTTCTTAACTTTCAATTATTTCTTTTTTGGATATTGAATATTTTATTATATACAGCATTAAAATATTTTCTTCTAACATTTTCTTTCTATATATATATATGAAATTGATATCCTAATAAATTTTTTAACATATAACATAGATCTTCAAATAATTTATTTAAATTCTGTAGTCAAATATTTTTGAAAAGTCTAAGGTTTAGACATCTTTTCTTACTTCTAATAACTTTATTTAAATTCTGCATTGAAATATTTATGAAAAGTATAAGGTTCAAACATTGTTTTTTACTTCTAATAAGTTGTAATATCAACAACAAATAGATGGACCGTAGTGAATTTGGGATTATTAATGGGATTGGTTTTCTATTTAAAAAATAATTTATTTTTATTTTAAGAGGAACATGTCTCAATTCCATGTTGACTACCGGCGGAATCACACATCACACGGGTTGTAGAATGTGTCTCTCGGAGCAATTAATGCAAATATATAAATTAAATAAGGTTTGTTACAATACCATGGGCTAATACCACATACCATAAAAACCATAACTCATTTCATATGACATTTGTTCATATGATTTTTTTTTAATTAATATTCAATTAGAATGAAAAAAATGCTTAACTATGAAAATAAATTTATCCTTTGATTTGTGCATACTACTAAGAATATTCTAAATTATTCTATGGAGGTGACTATAATTGATAATCATTAACATTAACCCACCAAAAGACATTTTTAACCAAGATTGATGACCACAATTTCCTAAAATTTTCCATGATTAACTATTAATATTGTTGACAGACCAAATGTGATTATTGTAAGATATGATTCATTCTTGTTAAATATAGTTGAGTATGATTCATTATGATAATTATTTAGGGTGCCATGTAGTTGACTTAGTTGTATAATTTATTATGGCTCACCATGATTGACTATAATATAATTTTATTAACTATGGTCAAAATAAGTCGATTATAAATAACTTTAGCTATTCATATATGAATGTGTTTTGATATGATTAATAATGATTAGTTAAGGTTGAGTCTTTAACTATGGCTAATTATGGCTAATTATAAACTAGTGTTTTTTTTGTTTTCACTATCATTGTTGTATGTTGATATTTAACTAAATGTAAATGTTATTAATTATAATTTGCTATGGTCTACTTTAATTGCATGTGGTTGATTATGGTTAGTCATAGTATGTGGTTAATTATGGTTAGTCTGAGTATGATAGGTTGTTGCTGACTTTGGTTAACTATGTTGATTATATTTAAGCAAATGTAAATTTTATTAATTATAATTTGTTATGGTCCACTTTAATTGTATGTGGTTGATTACGTTTAATTTAAATATAATAAATTATTGCTGGTTTTAATTAGTTATCATTAATCTAGTTAATTATGATTAATTATAATTAATTTTAGTTAACATTTATGTGGTTATGGATAGCAACAATTTATTGGAGTTTACTTGTAATGAATATGGTCATTGATAATGGTTTGTTATGATTGGCTTTAATACTTTGGCTCATTATGGTTAGTTTTAGTACTATTATATTTGAGTTCTTGTAGTTTATTATTAATTATTTGTGCATGTAATTTGTTTATTTGTTAACTTCATAATCCTCATATAATTAGCCGTGGTTGTAGATTAATAAAGTTTTTTTAATCTATTATTTTTAGAATAATAAAGTGAAATCTAGTATTCTTTATATGATAAATTTGTCTCGTAGTACTTTTTCATAGTGATTATCTTTCAAAACAGGTAGCATGTTAATATGAGATGAGAAATATTATATATATATATATATAAAATAATGGTTAGACATGGTAAAGAGAATTTGGTATGGTGATAGAAAACCCCAATTCCTCAAACTTGTTCCTTTATGAACAGAGGAAGAAGTTTTACTAACAAGGTAGAGTGTAAGAAGTTTTATTAAAAAGGTAAAGTGTAAATTGAAGCCATGGTGCCAAGATACTGATAAAGAAGACATAATGCAAAAAAAATGTGAACATGTTGCATTCAAAATATAAGTGATGGAGAAAACTGAATAATTTTTTTTTTCTTCTAAATATATATAAATCTATAGATTTAGTTGATGAATATTAGAGATCTAGTTCAGATATATATTCACTAGAATAGTAATCCATGAGATTGGTGTAGAAAATGTTTGTGTAATTGATGTAAAAAGAGTGCAGATATGAAATCTGGTTTATGAATGGCATAGATTTAATTTAATTCCAAACACCACACACACGAAAAAATTTGAACTAAGACACTAGTTGATGATTTTATCTCAGTATTTCCAAAAGGGATGAAGATCTCCTTCAAAGAACTCTCTATTTTGGCAACTAATTCTGCATAATTTTATTAAAAATAAAAGAAAAGTTTAACATGTTGATGTTGCTGCAAAATTTCTCCAGCTTGCATCTCAAGTCTTCTCCTGAGAGTCATATAAGGAATTAACAACCCATCAACTTGATTCAGAAAATACTTTGAAGCACAATTGTCTTTACATTGACATCAACACACCTTGGTTCAAACGGTCAAGGAACAGAATAAATTCCTATCCTATCCCTATAACATTTTCAAATGTTCCACAATCTCTTTATTTTAAGGAAACCCATCCATCAAAAAATTATCATTCTCACTTTCCTGCGTTGCCTTTTGTAAGAGCTTAACTGTCACTTCTAAGGAGACAATATTTCCTTTATCACTTCTAAGGAGACAATATTTCCATTTTCAAAGCCTGATTTAATCTCAGCATGCATAAGATCCCTAGCGCTTAGGCTTCATACTAAGGTGTTCCAATTCGAAAGCCTGGTGCAGGTACGATAATAACTTGATGTTGTGGAAGTACTTCAGCAAATCAGAGTTTAAAATCCCTTTAAGCTCCAGCCCAAGGAAGGCTTAGTCATCGTAAATGGGACGTCAGTTAATGGGCTTCCATCATTTTCTTCGACGTTGATAGTTGTTTTCGAGGCATGGTTTAACCATTTGAAGGGCTGCTGAGGAAAATGAAAAACGACAATGAAGGACGTGCAAAATTTGCATGGATTTATCTCTAATGCCCTCGCTTTCTTTAGTGAAATAGCTACCATTGGAATGGATGGAAATGGAATTGACATGTGAATTCCAAAAAGGTTAACTAGTATTTATGTCGGTTTAGATTTATTCATTACACTAATGTTTTTCCTTTTATTCTTCTGGGAGGGTTCCAAATTTTAGGGTTTTGGATGAATTCCACTGTGTTTGAAAAAAAATAGATATCTACTAAAATTAATGCAGTGAGAAATTCTAGCTTGGATCCCCAGAGGCATACTGAATAGACTGCAAAGCATATGTTGTTGCTTCTTGTGGAAGGGGAAGCAAGGGGAAGCAGTTGGGAAGAAGTTTTTCTTGGACCAAATGGGAAGCCCTAGCATTGCCTAAGCGATGGGTTGTCTGGGGATTAAAGAGATTGGACTCATTTTCCAAAGCACTGGAAACAAAGCTGGGATGGCAAGTCCTTAATAGCTATAGTCTTTGGATGAAGGTGGTCACTGCCAAATACCTTTCACCCTCAAGCCCACTTGACTGGATCAGGCAAGGCCACAGGCATTATGGGAATATCTCAATCAAGGCCACAGGCATTATGGGAATATCTCAATCATCTATAAAGCGTTAACCAAGGCTATGGACCTTATAAGAAATGGGCTAACCTGGAGGATCTGATCTAGCTCCTCAGTTCGCATAGGGGAAGACCCCTAGGTAGGATGTGGTAACATGAATAGACTACCAGAAGACCTGAGACAACATTTATCAATTCAGGGTTTTACTTATATATATATTGTGGATAATGTCAGATCCCTATTGACTCAGCAGGCCTAGAGAATTGGAGCATCACTTAATATACCCTTGCACTGGCAGCAACTATGGAGACAATACATATCTGCGTTAACAGAGGCCCATGTTAGGATAATGGAGGGGGAGGACGAGCTTATCTGGGCTTTTGCAAAAAACGGTCACTATTCTCCCAAGATGGGATACTTGGTACTCATGGACCCTGACAAGCCTAAAGTTATTGAGCCATGGTGGAGCTCTCTATGGAAATTAAAAGCTTCCCCCCGATCCAAGCTTCTTATGTGGTCCATACTAAAGAACAAAATCCCGACAGGTGCAAATCTCATGAAATGGTCTTTCTCAAGTACATTTTGGTGCCACCTCTGCAGGCACAACAACTAGGACATTGTACATCTCTTTCTACATTTCCCTGTCACACAAGATCTATGGAATGGCTTCCTTGCAATGCTCCCTTTATCTAGCAGATGGCACGGGACCAACATTATAGACGCTTGGAGTAACTAGTGGAAGGAAACCAACGACAAGGAAAGGAACATACCGATGCTGATATGCTGGGCGATTTGGATTGCCAAAAATCAAATCATCTTTCAACGTAATTACCCCCACTGGCCTTCCACAATGAACAGAGTATCCGCGGATTATCATATGATACCTGAAGATACTGCACACAATCAGAACAGGAGAGTTGAGGCAGAAGTCATCAATCACTCTCTCCCATGGGCCTACCTTGATGGCTCAGCTCAGGAATAGGGATGCAGAGGAGGAGCCATACTTCATTTATTAGACACCCCACTCCTTCAAAATCCAAATGGGTTTGGACCAGGGAACAAACAATTTCGCCGAGCTTTTGACTACCAAATATCTCATTCAATTTGCATTGCATAAACATTGCATGCATTTACAACTTTTTGGGGATTCAAAACTAGTTGTAAATTGGATCAACAAAAAATACATCTGCAATGCATATACATTGAAGAATATTTTGGCTGAGATTTGCAGGCTTATCATATATTTTGATTCTTTTACTTGTCACCATATTTACAGGGAGCAGAACATCGTTGCTGACCACCTATCCAAATAAGCAGTAGTCCGGGATGATGACATCTGGTTGATTTGCGAGGAACTGGATGGTGTTGTATATTAGCACTATCACAAACCCTTTATAGATCCTGAATTCATATGAGCAGCACGGGGAAAACAACTCCTACTTTTGATGTTGATATTTTTGTTTCGATGTACATATTTATCAGAACATATTACTCCCTCTCTGTGAAGAGGATGACAATTACTTATTTTTTGTATTACCTTTAATTGCTCCGGCTGTGGAGGAACTCTAAAAGTATTTTCATTTTTGGTTAACATGCAATGCCTTACTACAATAATGCTTATGCATATGCAAAATGGAATTTTCTATCATATAATGAAAATTAAGACATTTTCCACGAGGAAAAAAAATATAAAGGCAAGTCATAAGAGTGACTGTGCTATGGGAATTATAATGACAATTTGTAATTAAAAGAAATATATTATGCATTGTATTGCAAATCAAGGGAAAATAGTTGTAGAGTATGTTTAATACTAGATTTCCAATATATTGAACAAATAGAATGTCTTAGTAAAAGTATTTGATTATGTAGCATCAACAAACTCACCAGCTATTAAAAAAAATACAATAGTTCATAAGACATCTTAATGCAATTTAACATTTAGATATCCACATGGTACTCATAAAATAAGTAAATGAACCCTTGACCAAGGAACTGTATGATGTTTTTTTCAACTAGTTACAAGCCACCAAGGGTTCATATACATGTCTAAGAGGTGAGAAGAAATGGTTTGAGAGGGATTCAAGTGACTCATACTTGAATAAGGATCAAGTTTACTAAAAGACACTAATAGGTTTGAGAATTGGTGGTCCATGCGTATCTATTGAGAAATTGACATATAACCTCTTTCAATGTAAGGAAAAATTAATAAGAAATATGAACCAATGTTGTTAAATTAAACAAAGAAACAAAGGAAGGGTAAGATAAGGTACTTGAGTAGCGGCCCCTAGAATAGGGTCTTGTATCACCTAAAACACAAACAAAGTCAACTATAAATCGCCATAGTCATAACAAATAAGCTAGGAATGAAAAGAAAAATAGTTTAACCATAATAAATACCCTTATATATAACATTAGGGTACAAACCCTAAGGAAGGTGAGGAAACCCTTTACCTTCAACTGGAAGCAACAATTTATGGCTCAGACTATAGCCATGAGCTATAAAGAAAAAACTCTTTAACTTTGTCTCACAAGAAAGCCACAAGGAAAACTTCATAAGAAAACCCTCCATAGGACCCTGAACAAAGGAACTCTTAGGAGTTAAAATATTGAAGAGAATGTGAAATATGTTTAACAAAAACTCTGTTTAAACACATTGGTGTGATAAGAATAAGAAATTAAGTGTAATGGATAACACTCCCTAACGTAATTTATTGCCAGTTCATCCATAACAAAACATACCTACTAAATAAATTAAAGGGATGGTTACGAGGTGAACAAATCATATTATAACCTCAAGCAAAACAAAAGGGAACAAGAATGGAATCTAGCTAGGTACTTGGGATGAAGCACTAGGTGGTCATTCACAATAGTCCAAACTCAAAGTCAAATAGACACTCGAGTAGGAAATCGACGGGAAGAAGCTAAGAATGATTGATTTCTAAAAGAATGAAATACTAGAGTAATTTTTGGCATTAATATCATAGCTCCAAGCCTCCAATCAGAAAAGAAACACCATAGAGGATATCAATGAACAAAACTACACAACCTATAGATGAATTATGGGGAGAAAAGGAAAAACGTAACTGGAGTTCATCACTCCCGTGATATAGCCCCCTGTATAGTGTATAAGTTCCAACATAGGGATAGGATACTTATTAGAATAATGGGGAAAAACCATTAATGAGCTTAGTGAGGGGAACTGGGGGGGAGGGGGGATAGGGTTGAAATTGCCCCAACCATTACGAGTACATTGGCGGCCTTATCTAGCAAGTATAATGAATATGAGCTAGGGTAATCTACCATAGAAAAATGAAACCATACTCCTAATCTACCATTGTATCACCTCGAGTGATCTCAACGGTCCAGACATAATCCCCATGTGATGGTGGCAAGGTGGAATGTTGCATGAGGAACCACATGGAAAGGTTCACTGGCATGTGATGGGTGGGGGAGAAACAAGTTAAGTATTAGGTGCCTAAGGCTATGGTATAACATATAGCCTAGAATATTAAAACTCAGGATTAAAAGTAATGGTATAGCTCATAGTGTACAAAGACAAGACTAGGGTTTCCAAATATAACATGAATATAAACCTTTTCAAAAATACCATGAAGAATCACAATTCTATGGGTATATGAACCTTGTAAGGTACGAAAAGAAATACATGAACCTATATTATGAACATATGAATGACCTAGTATAAGTGTATTGAGCTAATAGCATAAAGTCACTTTTCATACATGGGAGACTACCTTAGGGGAATTGAAAGGTAATCAATGTGAAGTTAATTCATCCAAATCTTAAATGGAGAATGACTAGAAAGAAACATACTTATAACATAACAATAAGCACGAAACATAATTATCAATGTATTTAGCTAAGTTAAGTCTAAATGCACATCATTATGGTGGTGAATCAAATAAGAGTGTAATTTAATACAAAGGATAAAAAAATCGTTTTGTGAAGTCTGAGGCATAAACAAAATTATATTAATCAAAGATTTAAAAAGGATTGTTAAATTGGAATTTGGATAATTTTTTATTGCAATATTTGTTTAAATGATTAAAAAGGTAATATACATTAAAAATAGAGGATTATTTTTTTTCTCACGTGATAGGAGGTGGAGGTAATAAAATTCTACACCTTCTAAACCTCAAGAGAACTCATCCATGACTATTGAAAAATGTGAAGGTATCAGAAAAAAATTATTGCAATTGATGATTAATTTAACGACATGGGTTATAATGAATTGAAAAATGTTGATTTTTCACATTAACAAGAAATCCTTAAAATGGAAACTTAAGATAAAATGTAAAGTTATGGATAACAATATAGGAAAGTGAATGAATCAAAATATGAATGTTGAAGATAAAATGGAAAATTTGATGTCCATCAAAGATGGAAAGATTATAAACTTCCTTAGAAGCCATATTATTACATACCCTAAATGAGAGGTTACCTAAAAAAATATCATGACCGAAGGAAATCATGAAAATAAAGAGAATAAAATCTTTAAACCTAGTCACATATTGAGAAGGGTATAACAAATTTGGAGAATATGAACATTAAATCCTAGAATCTAATATTTCATCTCTCCAACATCCAAATCATTGGGGGGTTCCACTTGGGACTAGTGAACTACTTAACTCCCAATATTGTTTTGATGAATATTGGTAGGAAATATCCTGTAACTTTGATATTCCAAATGGAGCAATTATTTCATCTACACTGACTACAATTTTACAAAAAGGTAACTCTTGCACCCTTGTATTCAACACCCATTCAATTTTTTGGCTACCAATGATTTTCTGAATAGAAAATGATTCTATCATATCTTTTTCATTTTTCATAAAGGAATTGATAGAACATTTATGGTGATATTAAGAAGAACATATTCTTTAGTAAATTGATAAATCTTCAATAAAGAGGTACAATGATAGAGAACATTCAACAATTTCTAAGTCTTGGAGTAACGAACATTCTAGAGGATAATTTGTTAAATCTTTCTATGGGCACTTAAAATACAAAATGACATGAGATGTGTCTCGTGAAAACTAAATTTCCAATGCATGCTTTCATCATGACAAGAACAGTTGAAAGAAGAACTAAGTCTATTAAAAGGGTGGCTGCTAATGCCTATAGAGAGCACCATATTCCATATCCTAACCTCATTAAATCTGCAAGATTTCCACCTTAACAAAGGACAAGAGAAGAGAAAAAGGACAATGTATTACTTTTTCTAGAAATTATAATAATGGGCTTAAATGTGGTGAGAGGAATGTATTTTATCATGGGTGCACCCAACTTGGCCTAGATTTTGGCAAAGACTTTACATTTTGTGGGGCAGAGTGCGCAGTGGAGCATGTAGTGGAGTGTGAAGTGGACTGCACAGTGGAGCAACAGAGCAAAGTTTGAGGAAGTAAATATACCGCGTGATGTAAGGGCTTCGGGGTGGGTTGAAGCCCCTCCTTTTTGTAACAGCACATGACTTTGTAAGGGATCAATGGTTTTGGGACCATAGTTGCTTGTTTTAGGGAGTTCATGGTATTTGGACCATGGTATTTTGATGATATAACCCTTCAATGTAATAGTACATATAGGGTAAAATAATAAGAAAAAAATCATCAAATCGAATTGATCCAGATTAGTGTTATCGTTGAATTATTGTGATCTATAGTTTTGTAGTATGGAGAGGCTTTGCAGTTGAGTTCGCAGAGGCCTGAGTCTACAGTTGAGTGCATAGACAACTTGTAGCTTAGTGTGTAGGCCAAGAACTGTTTGTTTTTTAGAGATTCATTATATTAGAAACAATTCTTGTGGACGTAGCCCCACATTGGGGTGAACAATGGTAATTTGGTGTCTTGATGTGTATATTTTCTTATTATCTGTTGTAGAGTAATTATAGTTTCATTTTACTTCAACACAGTAATGGTTTATGGTTTTATATGGCATGTTTAAGTAAGTAATCTAATGCGGTGAAGTGATTTTAAAATGTAAGAATAAGAAAACATAATAATACCACATTCCCTAATCTTCAAGGCTGCAGAAACTTGGTTCTGCATTCTCCCATAGTCACTTTGGGTGAGACTATGATATGCTCGTAGGTCAATGCCGAAAGGGACAATGATTGAGGGTTTTGTTGGTGCGCAGTATAGATCGAAACTGTGTCATCCAAAACCAAGGCAACAAATGGTTTTGTTGCTGGGACCAAAATTTGTTTAAAGGATATGTGGATGTGGCACCTGTCAAAGAAAGAGATTCAAGATTGGATAGAACTAAAAGAGTGAGAATTTTCATATCAAGAAAATAGAAACCCTCATATGACATTCGAAGCTTGGCTACATAAGTATATTTTTGCAGATCGATATGATATTTTCTTCGCTTCATTTCCTGTCAGAGTTGTACAAGTGGATATCGAGGTTGACTGAAAGGAAGAACTATTTTAAAGGTGAAGAACCTACGTGTGCACTCCTGAACTGATACAACGACTCAAGAGAACTAACAATAGGATTTCAAGGGCTATCGATTTCTGGATTGATAGCATCTTGGCAGGATTCATTACTGAATTCGTTGTAGACTTGACCGTGTCCTATAGCGAAGCGGAACGACGATTCTTCAAATGACCGCGAGGTAAGTATTTAAAATCTCGACAACTTTGGATTAAGATGCTTCTATGTGAAAAGGGAGCTTTATAGATGCAATCAGATTGCTAGTTTACTTATGTTTGGAAGAAGAGAGAATAAATCCGAGCAAAAGATCAGAACAACGCGAAGTGGAAAGAGACATAGAGTAGATACTAGAAAGAGATCTCGTGGACAAGATCTAAATAACTTTATAGAGAATGATTATAGTCCTCTTTTAAGAGAAGAAAACCACCCTAATAACTCCCAGGTAGCTTCGCAATATTCACCCTTCTAGCATGAGAGTTCATAGAAGCCAGAATCTAGTAATAGCCAGGATTTTTTTGGCTCTCCCGCTCCCCCTCCCTCTACCGCTCATACCTTCCACCCCCCTCCCCTTACTTCTCCCCCTCCGCCTCCCCTTCCAAGAAGAAGTATGGCTGATGATATTAAGCTACCCATTTTCAAAGGAACTAGAGTGGAGGATCCATAATAGTTTTTGTTTTTATGTGAAGTTGTATGGAAAATGAAATAGATCAACAATAAGAATATAAAGAAAGTGAAACTCATTATTATGTTTTGAGATAAAGCATTGACATGGTCTATGAAGTATTCAAATAATCATAATAGAATGTTTGTACATATTAAAACAACACTGATAAGAGAGCTTAAGAAACCGAAGTCTGAGTTTTAGTGCATCACCGAATTGAAAGAGACCAAATGGAAACCTACTGATTTTGTTTCCGAGTTTGATCAGAGACTTAAGGTGTTATTGGATCAAGTAAGATTCGACATAGCTCTGAAACAACATCAGGAATGGTTTATAGCTGCACTTCTACCGCGTATCAGATTTCCATTGACGCAACAAAAGATAGAAATTCAAGCCAAATATCTAAAGATTGTGATGAAATCGAAAGCTTCGCCTAAAGGAGATACTAATGCATGTATGAAAAAGATTCAGAGTCAGTTGACGAACCTAACGCTATAGATCTAAGACATCAAGAAAAGTAAAGAAGTTAGAGAAGAAGTATGGTGTACGAAGTGCAGATCAGATGGCCATTCTAAAGAACAGTGCCCTATCTTCAGAAATTATATGGCTAGTGGGGCATCTAATCCCTTGAATGCAAGATCTAACCCGTGGTGCGAAATATGTAAGACTAGAGGCCAACATTGTTCAGAAGAATCTTACTTGTTACAAAAATATCTATAGACTCCGAGGAATCTATATTGAAAATTTTGTAAATCAGTAGGACATGATGAGAATAATTGTTGAGCTTATGAATTACTGATGGAGCATAGTGCTGACATTTATAAAATGCAAGCAAAAGAGCATGGACATTATGAAAATGGACAATGTGGTGGTCGAGGTGGTTACCAAGGAATAGTTTGAGGTGGTGGAGATAGTCAAGGACATGGAAAAATCATTTTCTATAACTACGGCCAGCCAGGTCATTTTCAAGACATTGCCAGAATCCCACAATGACATGTAAGTACTGTAAATCCTTTGACCATGTAATTGAAGAATGGAATGTACTTATAGAAAAGATGCAAGAAAAAAAGAGTCAACAACTGACACAGAATATTCAAACGATGACTACTGAAAGGAGGACTGACAAACCTCAAATTAGTATTGTCTCTAGAAGTGGAGCTACGACTGGTAGTGATAGTGGATGAAAAGAGAGAATCTGAAAGTGCATGGGTTAGAAGGACTGTTAAGAAAGTTTTTCTTTTTGATATTCAGAAAGAAAAAGAAGTTTTTATGGAAGTAAAGTGAATTTTTATGGATGCTAGAGCTTTGACCTCTAGTGCAGAACCAAAGCCCGATCAGAAAAGTAACTACGGCTTGTTATCAAATTCGACACAGGATCGAGCTCCAACATAGGAAAAAGACTTAGAAAATCAAGTAGGTATATTAAATTATTTTCTGCAAACTTGTATGAAATTGTGAAGAGATCAAACATTTGTAGAAGTGCTTCAGGGGTTGATAGATTCCTGTGCATCCATAGAAACACCACAAAGTGAGATGCGCGGAGTCAATAATTTACATCGACAGAAGAGAATTTGAAGAGAGATGAGGCTTAGTGTGTACATAAGAGAATATGAGATGGATCAAATTATTTTGGATCTAGGATCTGATGGTAATGCCTTGATGAAGCAGATATGGGAATTAACAGGTACTCTGAAGCTACAATGGTCACCTATTCAGTTAAGGATGGAAAATCAGCAAAAAGGTCTTCCCTCTGGGAAGACTACCAGGTGTCACAATGGATATTGAAAGAGTTCACACTACTACTAATTTTGAAGTAATATAGATTTTTGATGACAATACTCTGCATTTCCTAGAATTGACTGGGCATTTGACAATATGGCCATAATTAATCTAAAGAAGAGACAAATGATATTTGAAGGAGACAATATAAGATTAATTGTCCCCTTGGATCCATCAGAAGGAATAAGATATACAGAACCATTCAAAGAAGAATATTGCACAATTGACATAGACAACATCTACCAAATGAAAACGAAGGGACAAGATTGTGTTAACCCTACTGCAGAAGGCAAGTTGAGTTGGGGGCATGATAGTTCTTGTACCTCAAACTTAGAAGAAGAGTTAGAGAAATGGAAGAATAGGTTGCATGAAGTATCCACAAGGCGTTGTACAAGAATTACTAAATCAGTTCGTTGTATGATATCTAAGGTATGTAACCTGCCTTCTTATGATGGCTTATGTGATGTAAATACTTCTATTAATGGTTATGAAGAACAAGTTCTAGAAGATCAAAGGTTTCCAATATTGGATATAACCCTGAAATATACCCTTGCTAGATGGTGGAATGCACACAAGAAGAATATAGGAAGCTAGTAGGAATGTCGAATACTGATGTGGATACTATTTGGATAGATAAATATAGAGATGGAGATAAAATATGATGTTGAAACTAATCCTAGGAAGCATATCCAGCTATGCAATACAACATGGAAGGAGATTCCACAACAATAATGGGTACATGGATTCATTCATACATTAGAGACAATCCCTAAGAACTGGTACCTAGAAACAGAGCTTCGACATGGTGTCATGAAATTAACAGATATGGTTGATGGATTCATATTAACATTTAGCTTTGAGGAAGATTTCCCATACATAGACTTGGCCCTTCAGACAGTTAAGAAGAGGATCTTTGAGAATGTAATCCCACTAACATGGCAACAACCTGATCGGGTTGCGAAGATAGAAAATGCACTGGAGTGTTATAACCTCACTGCAGATGAAGAAGAAGATCCTCGCAACATCGACATAATCTAATTAGAAGGACACTGCGAAGTAATTGGACTTGAGCTAGAGATACTAGACATAACGAAGCCACTGAAGACCAAGAAGGTGAATATAGGATCAAAAAAGGAACCCAATTTCCAACAATAGAAGACTACTGGGATGAAGAGATAGTCGGGAAAGTTACAAAGTTACTTCATGAATATCAAGAACTATTTCCCATCAGGTTTTTAGAAATGAACGGTATAATAAGAGATCTAGGAGTTACGAAGATTCCCCTTAATCTCGATGTGAAGCCAGTCAAACAAGGACCTTACATGTTGAACCCGAAGTATAAGGAGAAAGTGAAAGTAGATCTTGATAAGATGATAGAAGCATGAATTATTGAAGCAGTAGAAGAATCAAAATGGGTAAGTCCTTTGGTGGTACAAGAGAAGAATACTAAAGGAGAAATTAGAATATGTGTTGATCTGAGGAAGTTTAATGATGCATGTTTAGGTGATCCCTTCCTACCCCTTTCATAGATGAAGTGCTAGACAATGTAGGAGGTCAAGAAGCTTACTCATTTACAAATGTATAGTCAAGTTATCATCAGATTAAGATTGCACTTGAAGATCGGCATAAGACCACATTTTCTATAGAATGGGGCTAATATCAATACACAATAATGCCTTTTGGATTGAAAAATTCCCTTACTATATTTTCTAGGGTGGTGGTTGCATATTTTAAGTAATACATCCACAAGTTTTTAGAGGTATATTTTTATGATTGGATAATATTTGAATTGTTGAGAAAACATATTGGAAGTTTAAGACTTATGCTCGACACATGTAGACAATATCAGATCTCTTTGAACCTTAAAAGTGCATATTTTATGTACCCTTCGGCATATTGTTGGGACATATTATCTGTAAGCAAGGATTAATGGTGGACCCTACTAAGATTGTTATCATTGTGAACTTGCCTGCACCTAAGACAGTAAGAAAGATTTGCACTACATTGGGACATATTGGGTATTATAGGAAGTTCATCAAATGTTATGCTCATATTGCTGCACCTATCAGGAAATTGTTGAAGAAGGATGTAGCTTTTCAGTGGAATGAAGAATGTTAGAATAGGCTCGACATATTGAAAGAAAAAATGGTAGTTTCACTTATACTAGTGTTCCCTGATTAGAATAAGGAATACCATGTCCATGTGGATGCCTCTTGTATAGCTTTGGGAGTGATACTGGCACAACCTGGTACAGGAGAGATTGGTTATCCTATAAATTTTGCAAGTATAAAGTTATCTAAAGTAGGAAAGAATTACACCACTATAGAAAGGGGAAGACTGGACATGGTATATGCTTTGTAGAAGTTTAGAGACTATTTGTTGGGGTCACACTTTAAAATGTTTACAAATCATTCTGCACTAAAGTATTTGGTTAATAAGCTTGTCTTAGGAGGAAATATTTGTAGATGGTTACAGTTATTCCAGGAATATGACTTTGAGATCATTGTTAAACTAGGGAGACTGAATGCAGAACCTGACCATCTATCAAGACTGGAAACAGGGGAAGAACCAACCAACGTAGAGGATAATCTCCCTGATGTGCAGTTATTTGTAATCAGAGTTACAGATGAACATTTCGCAGATATCATTCAATTTTTGACTACAGGAATGTCTCCTTCAAAGTATACGATGCAATAGAAGAAAGAATTAGTGGTTAAGGGAGTTGAATTTTCATTAACAGAAGGACAATTATATAAGATGGGACTAGATGAGATACTACACAGATATGTTCCTGAATAGGAAATACAGATGATTCTAGTAGAGGCTCATGGATTCGTAACTGGTGGACTCTATGTAGGAAAATCTACTGCGCAAAAGATTTCGAGAGCAGGATTATGGTGGCCTACCTTAAATAAATTTGTGAAGGAGTACTATTGAGCATGTGATATGTGTCAAAGAATAGGGAAGCCTTCTAGAAGGGATGATATTCCATTGGTACAACATGTTACATTGCAGGCCTTTGATAAGTGGGCCATTGATTTTGTTGGACCCATCAACCCACCTGGAAAGAGGACTGGTGCAAGGTACATAATTACATCAACTGATTACTTGACAAGATGCGTCGAAGCACAACCAGTAAACGACTGCAGGGAAAAACTGTTGCGAATTTTATTTTTGAGTACATATTGTCTATATTTAGATGTCCAATGATTTTGATGAGTGACCAAGGTTCACACTTCCTAAATAAGACTATTGAAGCATTGACTAAGTAGTTCCAAGTTTATCATCAGAAGAGTACCCTTTATCACCCCTAGGCCAATGGAATAGTAGAAGCAATTAATAACATTTTGGAGAATGTGCTTACTGAAGTATGCAATGTGAATAGAGATGACTGGGACCTTAGAGTTTCAACAATTTTATGGGCTTATAGGACCACATGTAAAAAGTTGACAGGTCAGTCACCCTTCAGGTTAGTTTATGGGAAAGAAGCTGTGATGCCCATGGAGTACATTATGGCTATCTTGAGGATTGTAGGTTTTACAGATATGGTAGACCTTGATATAATGAAGGAAATAATGGCGTAGTTTCTTGCTTTGGAGGAAGATAGATTTATAGCAGGATTTCATCAGCAGGTACAAAGAGCAAGAGAAAATGCCTGACATGACAGACATATTAAACAAAAGAAGTTATAAGTAGGAGACCTTGTTCTCCTTTATGATAGTAAGTTTGTAAAATTTCCAGGAAAATTCAAGATGCATTAGTTGGGCCCATACATTATCAAGCATATTACTAAGGGAGGCAAAAATTTAATTAGCAAAGTTAAATGGAGAATTGGTTCAAGGAAGAGTAAATGGTAGCAGGTTGAAGTTGTATAGGGACAACCCTGCTCCTACAACTTTTCTCTAAAGAAATGAGAAGAGTCTTAGTTCCACTTACAGTTGAAAGTGGGCACTGGACTATAAACTATGTTGTAGAGAGAGATCGACGTAGAAAGTTACTTCACTACAGTCTGGATTATGTCAAAGTTCATAGGAGCCTCAATGTAAGAGCAGTTTTTTGCTACAATATGGGATGTGTCAAAGTTTGCTAGAAATATATCACTGTTGAAAGGGAAAGTTAATGTTAAAATACATGGAAATATGCATTTATGAGGAAATATTAACCAGATCTACGGATAGATATGCAATTAATGAACACAATATGAGCTAATGATGGGGTTAGAAATTTAGATTTTTTATAAAAAGCCACATCCGGCCCATATTTGGCACTTTGCATAATTGAAAATTTGAATATTTCTATTCCGAATAAGTTGTAGAAATTTTCGCATGAATATCCTGTCAACTGAAGAATTTATTCATATATTTAACAAGAAGGGCTTAGTCAGAGTCATGGTAGCAACATCTGAAGCTATAGTTGATATGCCTGCACTAGCATCACCTGCAACAACATCATCATGCAGGCAGCGGAGATCCCCGCTAAAGAAAACAACAAAAGAGTAGAGAACGAAGAACAAACATGACAAGAGACGTGTTGAGCAGCCTGAACAAGTGAGAGATAATGAGGAAGAAGCAGAGCAAGTGAAAATGGTAATAGATGGCACAACAGTTCCATCACCTCTCCCACCATATATTCCATTGAGAAAGTCAGATGCAAAACTAGTAAAAGAGTTGAAGGATGTGAAGTATGGTACCTTCACACCTTTATTGCGGGAGTTAGTTCCATCTGCTAGAAAAACCCTTGGGAAGATTCTGCAGTTGAAGTTCATGCACTATGATTTCAATGAAAGAAAGAAATATCCACAGTCCACACCAGACAAATACTTAAAATAAGTACACTACCCTGAGAGTGGTGTGGCAAGGATAGAACTGCAACAGTGGGTGGATGGATTGGCACAGTCGGGCTTGATGAATATGTTGAATGTGCCACACTTCGGTAGAAGTCCAGGGAGCATCAATTGTGTCAGAAAACTACTCATGTTGGTGCACAATGGATGCCTATGGATGGGGGAGAGGATCCCTATTGACCCAATTCTGATATGGAGAATCATAAGACTATCATATCAAGGGCAGAACCCTATAGAAGAATTTGTTGGGAAAGATTAGGACAGAGCAGTAGCTGACAACATGAAGAAGAAGTTTGGACTGACAAAAGGGAAGCGAGGTTATGATATCAACTCAATTAGTGACCAGGGAGTTCACTTCACAACACACATATTGGCTAGAAAAACCATGAGGAAGTGTTAGGCTAATGAAGTCCCTACATCAGTGGTTTCAATAGCTATGCAATGCGCTAATGGGGTTCAATACAACTAGGCCACATATCTTTGCCAAAAATTCATGTATGATTGTTGCAAGGCTCAGGAGAAAGGTATTGCATTTCATTATGCATGGTTAATTTTGATACTTGTTATGCTTGTGTGGAGAGAAACAAAAGATTCGTAGTTCCCTCTGGTACACTCAGATGTTGGTGAAGCCACTCGGTATGCCTTGTTGTGATATACCACTAAACTGACATGAGCACAGGAGAACATAACGTTTTTTGTATTATATCATATGGACTTACACATGTTGGTGAACCAACACCCTCACCTTTCACAAAGCCTATACCAACAGTATAACAATGTTGTGAAGTTTAAGGATGATTTTCATAGGATTTACATACAGAATCATAAGGAAACAAAGAAGAAATGGCGTCCCCTGCCATATTTAGTAACATAAGATGATCTCCTAGCAAAGATACAGAAGTGGACCGTAGAGTGGATGACTACACTAGAGAGGCGGACAAAGGATAGTCTGACAAAGGAGGATATGACGTAGTTCGGGGATTCTAGTGGGAAGGATAAGGATGAGCATGAGTTAGAAGAAGAGGAGAAACACGACAAGGGTCACCAGCATCCTCCTGAAGGTGATGAGTAGAACAAAGATTCTAGAAAGACATAGACAAACCTAATTGTCGCAGAGAAGAGGAAGGGAGGTATCGAAGCTGCCACAAGAGGAAAAAAGAAGCAAAAGGAAAACAAGACAAAGGACATGACACTAGTGGTCCAAGCTGAGGGGGACTTGGATCATATTGGGGATGAAATTCAAGAAGTGACAGCAGAATCATGGAACAAGTTAGAGGATCTCTACGACTCACTTCTAATAGGTGTCGAAGAGCGCATTGTAGAATTTAAGATTTTGGCACAAATAATCAGTCAACTAGTACAGGTAGAGGAAAATCTTGCAGAAGAAATATCAATCGAGCCTACACTTGCAGCGTGGATATCATCGATACTTGTTGAAGCCCTATAGTTTGACTCCATCGAGGTACAACACTAGGTTAAAGAATGGAGATATGTGAACATGAACATCGTACCAGTACCATGTTAGAGATTACACAAGCTACATCAAGAGATCATAAATGAGCTGAAGCAGCATGAACAACTAATTTCGAAGTTAAATATTCAAGTAGAGAGAAAGTGAGCTTCACTGCAGTAGAAGATTGACTAGGTGATCCAGGAGGGGGATCAGGTAGTATAGTAGCAGCAGAAGCTAAAGGAGGTGGTCGAAGAAACATGCCGCAAGGATTTAGACATTGAGGTTTGAGAAAGGGAAATAGTGGAGGAAAAGGTCACGACTCTTGGCCTTGTAGTAAAAAGATACAAGGACAAGATTGAAAAAGTGTAATTTTAATATGAGATAAAGATTAGGGAGCTGCAAATGAAGCTAAAACCAACCACACCACAAGAAGTGAGGGAGACCGACCTGAAGGCTGCAATGGATGGCATCTCTACAGTAGTGGCAGATTGTGGGAAGCTTTTGGATGAGAGCTTAGAGATTTGGACTTCGCTGCAGGAAGATCCAAATGTGCATAAATTTCAAGAAGACATTCAGTAGAAGTAGAAGCGGTTGGAAGATATTCGGGCAACTGCGAAGACCTTACCAATCTCCCAGAAGCTCACCAAGGTCAATGAGGGAAATTCACTCCAGAAGAAGATAGAGTAGTTGAGGAATGAAGAGAAGGGCTTGACAGAGAGAACTTAGCCATGGAAGGATGAGGCTCTCCAATTGTCCCAAGAAGTGGATGAGAATCTTCAAGAGCTTTGACAGAGGGAGACAAAAATGATGTAGAAGGCTACAAAACCTGTGACAGAGGTACTTCTGTAGGAAGTGTTTAGTGAAGAGAATCATGTCACAGACATTATGCAAATGTTCAATAGTGCCTACAACAACATTGCAGCAAAGATCAGAGGTGACTTGGGATGAGTCACATGTGAGTGTGGGGAGCCTATTTGGTGCAGCCCAACATGGCCATGATTTTGGCAAAGACTCTACATTTTGTGGGTTGAAGCGCGCAACGGAGCATGCAACGAAGTGTTAACTAGACCACACAATGGAGCAACAGAGCATAGTTTGAGGAAGTAAATATACTGCATGGTGTAAGGGCTTCAAGGTGGGTTGAAGCCCTGCATTTTTGTAAAATCACATGACTTTGTAAGGGATCAATGGTTTTGGTATCATAGTTGCTTGTTTTAAGGAGTCCATGGTATTTGGACCATGGTATTTTGACGATGTAACCCTTCGATGTAATATTATATAGGGTAAAATAATAAGAAAATAATCATCAAATTGAATTGATCCAGATCAGTGTTATGGTTGAATTATTGTGATCTGTAGTTTTGTAGTGAAGGAGAGGCTCTATAACTGAGTGTGTAGAGGAATGAGTCTATAATTGAGTGCACACACAACCTACAGCTTAGTGTACATGCCAAGAACTGTTTGTTGTTAAGAGATTCATTATATTAGCAACACTTCTTATGTATGTAGCCCCACATTAGGGTTAACCATGGTAATTTGGTGTCTTGATGTGTATCTTTTCTTGTTATCTATTTTAGAGTAATTAGAGTTGCATTTTACTTCAACACAATAATGGTTTATGGTTTTATATGCCATGTTTAAGTAAGTAATATAATGCGGAAAAGTGATTTGTAAATGCCAAGAATAATAAAACATAATAATACCACATCCCCTAATCCTTCAAGGTTGTACAAACTTGGTTTTTCATCCTCCCATAGTCACTTTAGGTGAGACTGCAATCTACTTGCAAGTTGTTAATGAAAGGGCTAATGATGAGATTTTGTTGGTGCATAGTATAGATCGAACCTGGGTCAGTCCAAACCAAGCCAACATTTTACATATGCAATGAAGAGGTAGAAGACAAAGAATTGGAATTATCACAATATCTAAATATACTTCGAACCATATATTTTCATGCATTAGTTAGCATTAGCACTTATTAGATTCCAAACATAGGAGAATATATCGAAAGTAAAAATGCATCAATGTTGGTTGATTCTAGTAATACCCATAACTTTATTAATTACAAATTAGAAAAACATTTCAATTGATTTATATAATCAACACCTATGTTTCATGCAATTATTTTAGATGGACTTCCAAAGAACTACCATTGTATTAATCTTACTATGGGGTAGTATTCATTAGATAGTAAAATGATTGTACCAAGGTGGTGGTGTTGATTTTGTATTAGGGGTTCAATGGTTACAATCATTGAAAATAACAACTCTTAATTTTTAGGGAGTTTTTATGATAATTTCCTCAAACGGAATGGATATTGAAATTATAGGTATCCAAAGAAAATCATCTAAATTTATAAGCTCTAAGAAAATGAAAAATTTGATTAAAAAAGGGACAAAATTATGTAATTTCACTATTGTGCTCACTAGATGTTCAAACATATAGACCCTCTATTCTTATGGATACTTATATAGTTAAAAAAAATCATTCCATTTGCTTGAGATTATGATGATGTTATTCATTTATGACTAAGAATTATATGACCAAACATTATACCTTATATGGTCTGAATTTATACAGGAACGCAACATAATATAGATACAAACATAAACACAAAGATGCAGCGGAAATAAAACTTCATTTCATTAATATTAAAGAATTGAAATATGCTTACATACAAAATGGAAATAAAGTAGCTCGAGCGATGGTAACTTATCTCTGTCAAGAGATGTGGCAACTAGATGCCTATAAACTATGTTACAATGAAGCTCAAGGGCCTTTCTATTATTTAACAACAACGGAAAACCCTAAACAGCCAAAACCCTAACCTCAGGAGATGGAACGCCAAGATTTTATGGGCCTTGCTAGGCTTAGTTGGGAAGCCAACTTCCCAGGGTTGTAACTTGGTCATATGATCTTCATTTGGCATGCACGATACCTCGTTCAAAATTTCTCTCCAAGTAATAAAGGATTTGCTGCAGGTCCCTACCTAAGGCCATGGGCCTACTTGAACCTCAAAAAAACATCGTTTAGGGGGTGAAAAACAACTCTGAAAGTTCAGAACCTGAAAAACTACTACAAATAGTGAATGCGGCTATAATCAAGGAAACATATTAAATTGACTAGAAGTTTACGTGGAATAGGCATGTGGCCACCAACATCCACCTGGATGATTCCTCCCCTCTTAGGAAGAAATGGTCCCGATTGCATGCAGAGCCTCCATGAGGTGAGGAAATTTTTGTTGAACCTAGTCCCTAGTGAAGGAGTTGACTTAGTTTGATAACTTGATATAGGTGGATCCTCCATTGGCAAGTGTTCTTGATCTGTGTGTCCATAATCCTGTCAGTTGTGGCATGTTTGATGCAGCTTGGGTTGAGCTTTGCTAGTGTCATCTTCTCAACAACATCAGATGTGTCCAATAATGGGGGAAAGTATGGTCGTAGTCGGCACACATACAATACTGGGTGTAGACCAAGGAACGGTGGAATTATAAGGTCAAAGGAATTGTCCCCTACAACCTTGGTGATGGTGTATGACCCATATCAGAGTGAGAAAAGTTTGCGGTGGGGCCCATCAAGGAACTCCTTCTGCAAATGTAACCAAACTTTTTTGCCAACCTAGAACCTATGTGGCACCTGATGATGATCATGACGCTAATTGTACTTAGCATTGGCTTGGTCCAATATGTCATGGATCAGATGGAGGATGTGCTGAATGTGCTCAACGAAGTTGTTAGCCTTATTAGCTTCGGCTTGAACATAAGCTGAATCTACCTAAGTCTATGCAAATCGTACGACCACATAAATGGGACATAGTGTCTAGAATCTTAAACCCACCTAAAAGTGACTGTGGCTAGTTGAGCTATGGAGAGATTTATTGTAACTTTTTTGGACATAGGTGAGGATTTCATCCCATGTGCATGGATGCTTTGAGTTGTAAATGAAATGAATGTGCACGATAATCCTATTGATGACCTTTGTTTGGCCATCAGTTTAGGGATGCAAGGTCGTGGAATTAGTGAGCTTGGTATCTAACATTAACCTGAGGCTTGAACAAAATGTACTCTTGAACCTGCTATCATGATCTGAGATAATGGATTGTGTGATCCCAAAGTGTACCCACTCCCATTCAAAGAAGAGATTAGCAATGGATTTTGCTGTGATACTCTTATTACAGCCTACCATAATGGCCATCTTAGGGAATATGTTGATGACCACAAAAACACAATCGTTTCCATGCTTAGTAGAAGGAAGGCCAAACATGTAATCCATGAAGATGGATTCCCAAGGCCGAAAAAGAGTAGGCAGAGGAGTATATAAGCCTTGATTCTTGATGGTATGTTTGTTAATGGCACTGGTAGTGAAGGAGGTGATGTACTTCCCGACATCCTATTGAAGGTTTGGAAAATAAAAACAATTTTGCAACATTTCCAATGTTTCCGCTACTCTAAAATGTCTAGTGACCCGATTGTAATGCACCTCCCAAATCATCTTTTCACACTCACTTGAAGGAACACATATGTGTCCAAGGTGGCATAATAGTGCACCTTGGAGGTTAAAATCAAGAACTTGCTTGCCTTCCAGGAGCATCTGGTTTGTGTTGTCATATTCTGGGCCACTCTTGTAAAGATGTAGCCACCTTGAAGTCTCGTGTCCACAAGATTCAAGCACAGTGGTCAGTGCCATGACCAGTGGTTGACTGAGGTAGTGTGAAAAATTATTAGTGCTTCCTTTCTTACACTTAATGTTCAAATGGAATTGTTGCAAGTATATGGACCATTTCGAATGGAGATCATTTTGCAACTTTCCTTGTGTCTATATGAACTGTAGGGGTTGGTGGTCTATGTGGATGATTGTTTCCTTCCCCATAATGTAATGCTTCCATTGTCAGCAGACCTAAACAACGAAATACATCTCTTTGTCATAGGTGGGATAGTTTCATACTGTGTTTGAAAGTGTCTCACTGTGATATTCCACAAGATGCCACTACTGAGTAAGAACTGCACCAATAGCATAGTCGGAGGCATCCGTCTCAATCTCAAATGGTTGCTACAGGTTTGGTAATATGAGAACTAGTGTAGAGAAGAGGTGATGCTTTAAATCATCAAACACATTTTTTGGGATTCAAACCAAAAGAACTTTTATTTCACTCCACCCATAGGGACTTGACTTAAAGGCCAAGTGATATGAGAGAACCACAACACAAACCTGCGGTAGAAATTGGTAGGACACAAAAAAGCTACAGAGCTCTGTTAGAGTGGTTGGGGCTGGCCAACCCTGAATAACTTGTATATTGGTTGGGTCTACATGCACACCCCGCTCATCAATGATGTACCCCAAATATTGAACCTGCGTCATACAAAAGGTACATTTATCCAAATTGGCAGAAAATTTGTGTTCTCGCAGGGTTTGGAGGACCTATCGAATATGGTTGAGGTGCTCTTCCCAACTCTAGCTGAATATTAGGATGTCCAAATACACTACCATGAATGAGTTGGCGAACGACTGCAAGATGTCATCCATCAATCTCATGAAGGTTGCAAGGGCATTCATCAACCCGAAAGGCATGACAAGCCATTTGAAAAGGCCATCCTTGTATTTGAAGATGGTATTTCACACATCGGAGGGTTCGATTGGTACCTGGTGATAACCGACTTCAAGTCAACCTTTCTAAAATATTCCCCCCCCCCCCTTGAGCTGGTCCAAAAGGTCATCAATCTATGGGATTGGATAACTATTCTAGACAGTGATCTTATTCAGCCCCTGATATTCAATACAAAGTCTCTAGGTCTTTTCCTTCTTCTGTACCAACACGATTGGGGTTCCACAGTGTGATGAACTTGGCCTCATGTTCCCTTTCTGTAATATCTCCTGAATCTACCTCTTGATTTCATCATTCTCCAGAACATAGAATTACTAGATCAACCCGTTGGGTAGCGACATGCCTGGGGTTATGTTGATGGTGTGCTTGACTTGACAATGTAGTGGTACCCCTCTGGGTGAGGTGAAGATGTCTAGATACTCCTCCACGACCTTGTCCATCTATTGTTTCCATGCGAAGGAACCCTGTGTGGAGGCCATGGATGTGGCCACAATCTTCTTCTTCCCTTGAGGGCGAATCATAAGGAAAATAAATTTCTCACTCTCGAAAGTGATCTTACTGCATTGCTTCACAGAGATAAAAGATATGGTGGTAGGTGGTGCTACCTTTGGTATCCTATATAACTCATTTCGCAAAGAAATAATAATAGTGCGAGGCCTAGACTCATACACAACTTGATGCTTCCACAAGTATCATTGGCCTAATAATACATCTCAAACTTCAAGAGGAGAAACATCACACATTACCTCATCTATGAAGGGATTGATGCAATATGGAAGGTGGCACTGTTGGGTGACACAGAGATCTTGTCCTTGGTGAAGCCATCCAATGGTGTATGGTTGCGGGTGTGGTGTGATCGGCAGGCCCAACCGCTTCACACCCTCTACTGAAATGAGGTTCTTTTGGATTCTATTGTCAACAATTAATTGAAGTGGAGAACCCTTCACCCACATCTATGAGTGGAAGAGTCGCATCCCCTCCTCTGGATCATTAGGCTCAATATTCTACAATTTGGTGGTGGAAATGATGGTGCTGGGATCCACGTCAATAATATGCTTCACTTTTTCATTCCCATTTTCAGGTTCTGACTCAAAGTCAGAACATGCATTTGATTCGGAAGCCTTCAACTAGGCCACTAGTGGCTCTTTGGATCGAAAATCACTTTTGCTGTGAGTGGGGCTCGTATGGAACTCACACAATTTCTCATGTATCCTTCTTTTCACAGTAGGTTTCCCACCGGGCAACTATGAGAAGTGCAAAAGTAATCTTTTCTCGATTAGAAAAGTCATGAACCAAAAAAATCCTTCCAATAGATTTTAAAATCTATCTACGATGTTTGCATCTATATGGCCTTCAAATATGGGAATGTAAAAGTTCACTTGAACCTTAAAAGGAGTGGTGCCTACAAAGTGTTTTCTGGATGAAGTTGTGTCGCATGAAGGTAGTCGCCAAAGGATCTAGGAAAAATTATCCATCATTGCGTTCCTTTGTTGCTCAAGGGCTTCTTCGAGAAATATTTTGAAAGGATCTCCTGCTCCCTCACCTTTCTTTTCTTCACCATGGGAGGCCATCGGGGTTTGCGGTGCTGGTCTTGCAAAGGTTCAACTAGTTCAAGCCCTAACTCTTTATACCGTGACCTTGTTGGGGACATGCAAAGAAAAACAGAGAAAGAGAAAATGACTCTAATACAACTGATCCGAACTCATATACAATAATGAAACAAAATAAAGATACAAACATAAACACAGAGATGCAGCATAAATAAGACTTCATTTCATTAATATCAAAGAACTGAAATGTGCTTACATTCATAATGGAAATAAACTAGCTTGAGCCATGGTAGCTTATCTCTGAGAAGAGATGTGGCGGCTACATGCCTTTAAACTTTCTTACAATGAGGCTCAAGGGCCTTTTTATTATTGAACAACAAGGGCAACCCATAAACAACCAAAACCCTAACCCTGGGAGATGGAACGCCAAGAGTTTGTGGGCCTTGTGGGGGTTAGTTGGGCAACCAACTTCCTGAGGTTGTAACTTGGTCATATGATCTCTGTTTGGCGCGTACAATACCTAATTGGAAATATCTCTTTGAGTATTACAGGATTTGTAGAAGTCCCTTACTTATGGTTATGGACTTGTTGCGTACCTAAAAAAATGTTGTTTAGGGTGTCAAAATAGCTTCATAAGTTGAGGACCAGAAAAACAGCTAAAATAGTAAATGCTCCTATAATAAAGGAAACTAATGAAACTAAATGGAGGTTTAGGTGGAATAGGAGGGTGTCCAACAATATCCACCTAGATCATTATAAGTACCAACATACATAAAAGAGTGAGATCGAGAGTATGATTTAAGAAATGCTATAGGTTAGCATCATTTAGCCTAGCTAAGGTTTTTTCTCTTCTTTAGCGGTCATGTTTTACAAAAGGAAGGTTCATGTCATATATATATATATATATATATATATATATATATATATATATATATATTATATATATATATATATATATATATATATATATATATATATTATATATATATATATAATATTATATATATATAATATATATAATATATATATATATATATATATATATACATATATCTTAATTATAATATATATATATATATATATATAATATATATTATATATTATATATACATATACATAACTCATCAATATGACCATTAAATATAATTTCCATATTCCTATCATTGAAGAATTAATAGAAGAATTACAATGAGTAATTTTCTTTATCGACTTGAATCTTTATTTTTTATATCATCAAATTAGAATGAGGTTACAAGTTATCCCAAAAATATCCTTTAGAACCAATGAAGGTCATTATGACTTTGGATTATTCCATTGGACTTTTCAAGTGCTCCTTAAACATTTCAAAGCTTGGTGAAATCTTTTTTCAAACCCTTCCTTTGAAAATTAGTGTTAGTATTTTTTCAAGATATACTAATCTATAACAAATCACAGGAGGAGCTTCTATAGCATTTTGAAATAATATTAAAAATATTGAAGTATTAACAACTATATCGAAAGATACGCACATGTTCATTTGGGGTTCAAGAGGTTCAATATTTGGGTCATATTATTTTTATGAAGCCATTAAAGTGAGCCCCCCGCAAAATTAAAGCTATGATGGAATGAACAATTTTAAAATCATTTAAGAATTCTAGAATGTTCTTATGACTAATGGGATAATACTACATGTTTTTCAAGAATTATGATCCAATAATAGCACCTCTAATTGCAATATTCTGAAACGAGGCTTGCATTTTCTTGGACTGAACAAGAAACAAAATATTTTTAAGAACTTGGGGAGTCTATGCATTGGTATCTTATCTTGACCATATCAAACTTCACAAAAATCTGTATTGTGGAGTGTGGTCCCTTAGGGAATGTCATTGGTGTAATTTTAATGCAATAAGGAAGACCCCTTTCCTTTGAAAGTAGCTAGCTTAAAGGAAAGAACTTAAACCAATTTATGAGAGGCAAATTTTGGCCATATTGTACATAATTAAGACATTTCATACTTATTAACAAGAGGACACTTCATAATAAAAATATATCATGGAAATCTATTGGACTTAATTCGAGTGGTTGGCTGAAATGTTTTTATTCTCCTGACTATGGTCCAATTCCCGCATTTGATATGTTCAGCTTGTAATGAGAATTTCTTTTAATGGTTTCAAGCCTTGTTTTCTATGTAGTGCCTCGAGGAATGAAACATGTATATTTCTCATATGGAATATAAATATATTTATCATGGAAAAATAAATAAATAAATATCACATAATCCTAAATTACTTCTTGGAAAAATGATTATTTTCATGAAGGGACAAAAAAGGGTGACAAATATTCTAGTTTATGACTTTGAATTTATCTACAAAATTGGAAAACAAAATGTGGTGGAAAATGAATTTTCAAGCAAAGAAGAAGACACAAATTGATCAATTTTTGATATTTCCATTCTATATTAATCTATTTTAGTTGAAGGTGCAAGAAAACAATGGAATTAATATTAAAAGGCATGAAAGGTTATTCAACAACTACAAGAGAACCTGAGTTCATTGTAGACAAATTTGTGTGAAAGAATGATTCATTATAGTATCATGATCACCTATACTTATACAATAATTCCCTCCTCAAACAAAAGGCCTTTTTATAATTGTACACTTATCTTATAGGTGTATATTCAAGGTTCATAAAAACTTACCACATGATTAAAAATGGCTTTTATAGAGAGGTCGTTAAACTAATGTTCAAAAAAATTTCATTGAAAGTTTAGTTTTCTAATAGAATAAAGAAGAGACAATCAAGAACTTGATTTTTCTACAACCATTATTCATATCAAGTTACCATTGAGAAGAGGACTCAATGGATTTTATTACAAGTGTACCAAAGTCTAAAGGAAACAATGTCATCATGGTAGTGGTAGATTCACTCACAAATTATGCCCATTTTTCTCTCTTTTGCATCCTTTTAAGAGAATTAAAATAATTATATTATTCATGGAAATAGTTAAAAACTGACATGGAATCCCCAATATCACTTGTGATTAAATGTCTAAAAGGGTATCTTCATTGATTTTCATATAATAAATAGACATAATGGGTCAAGTGGTTAACATTGGTAGAATGGTGATACAACATATCTTTCCATACTTTAAAATAGCTATCCCAATTTATAGTTCTTTATGTCAACCATTCTCCATCAACCATACCACTCTTCAAAGGGAAATCGAATGTTCAAGTAGTGGAGGACTACATACATCAACAAAATGTTGTCCAACTATTGAAAGACAACTTGGATATATAAAAGGTAGAATTAAACAACAAGTAGATAATGTCACAACAAACAAAAATTTGAAATAGGGTATTAGGTATTTTTTATCCTACAACAATACAAAGAGATGTTCATTTAACAAAAAAAAATGGGATAATTAGCACCCAAATTCTATTGTTCGTAGAATATGTTGCAGGATTTGGCTTACTAGAGTTGTCCATCAAATGTGAGTTAAAAAAATAATACAACATGAGAGAGTCTCTATAATAAATTTATCAATATAATTTTAAGCTACTTTTAAGTATGTAAAACTATTATATTCCTTTAAACTATGATTCATGTTTGGATGTTATTTGAAATATTATTCGTAATTGGTTTTACAAGGAATTACATAAAAAAAATTAACCACATATTTTATTTTCATATATACAATTTTATTAATTTTGTTTTCCACGACTCACCGAAATAAAAAAAGAAAATCAATTTATCACAAAAATGCATCTATGATTATAATCAAGACAATTATAATTAATTTTTTGTTCATGTGTAATTTTCACTATTAACTATAATTATACACATTAAAATTTATATATTAAGTAGCATGGATATTTAAATAATTTATCGTTTCAACTATAAATAGCAAAAAAACACTATTTTCAATTTTGAATAATTTTTTTTTTAATAATGAAACCATGTACAAATTTGACCAAACACCTATAATGTATTTCTACCATTTCTACATTTATTAGATTCAAATATATGGTACAACATTTTTAATTTCATAGTCATTCGATAAAATGAATAACATTAATTATATAAATCCATAATACAAGTTTTATTATCGCTATAGCCAAAATTTCATTGAGAACTTGAAATGTTAGTATATTTTTCTTGGCACAAGAGTATCGATTATTCAATTATTAATTGTTGGATGATCCAATAGCTGACCACCCTACCTATTCCAATGGTCACTATCATTTTCCATGAATCCTTATCCATGGTATAGAGAAGTGCATCTTTAATTATACAATTGAAAAATAAAGCCGATTGGCCTTTGAAGAATTCCCACTTCACATTAAAATTCAACGGGCATTCACTTAGCATCACGACATTTGTTCAACATTAGGGTGTAAAAGGGTACCTTTATTAACATATAATGACAATGTTCTCAAATAAAATATAACTATTTTGGATTGAGAGTAGGTCACTTTAAGTTATGATATAATTGTGTTTTGTCTATAAGATTTAATAGAAAGGTGTGTGTACACACACGTGCATGAGAGAGAATATTATCTTGGCTGAGCTATCTTTACTTGTGATGTTCCTTGATGTTTATGTGGAGATACAACATTTATGACTGGTTATATGGAATTACAATGTTTCTAAAGAGTTATATCGCAATACAAGATTTATGAAGGATTATATGACATTACAATATTGCTATGGGTTAGGTTGGATTTGTGATATTTCACAATGATTATGTTATATTGTGATATTTATTAGGTTGAATTATATATGTATTAATGGTTATGTTGTATTATCACATTCATTTTTATTCAGGTTGAATTACTACAATTTTTTGGTTATTATGTCATAATATGAAATTAATAAGGGTTATGTTGGATTTTGATATAATATGGTTATATTTATTGCAAGTTGATATTATTTTACTTATGTCAACTTGTTATATTTCTTAATGGTTGTGTTATATTGTGACATTCATTAAGGTTTTTGTCAATTTGTATTGTTTCATATAAGTTTTTTCGCATTATAGGTCATATTGAACTATAACATTCATCAATAATTATGTTGTAGTGTAACTTTCTTGTTAACTAAAATTATTTCAAATTACTTTCATGTTATAATGTAACTTTCATAATTTTGTTGCATTATAATATTAATAGAAAAATATACATTCTATTCAATGTATTTAAGATTTCCAAAATATCTAAGTGAACTACACATTTAACTTTATATATCATCAATAGGGGAAGTCTGAAGCCACTTGAATCTGATCAAAAAGGTGAGGAGCACAGAGACGAGAGGAGTAAGGGGATTCAAAGGAAGGACTGATGGAGAAATGGCAGACGGGGACAGGAGGGGAGAGATCCCCTCCTATAAAAATGTAGCGGCAGGCGAGACCAGTAGAAATGGGATGTACGGAGGTGTCGGCAGAAGTAACAAGGATATCCCGGTCATGGGAGCTCGCTGGCAAGCAGGGTTGGGAAGCAGATGCTTGCCCAGAGCAACGAAAAAACCCAGGTTCTAATCCCTAACAATAAACTAGAAGAATGTAGAGGATACATGAAATATCATGCTCTGATCTGTAAGTTTGTGGGGACCTGGCCATCTGAGAAGGATTTAGCCAAATGAATAGAACAGAGATGGAAGCCCAAGGGACACATAGACCTAAAACTAGGAGCAAAGGGTTTTTTTTACAGTTATTTTTGCTAACTTGGAGGATAAGGAGAGGATCTTGAGGGGGGACCCTATTTCCTGAATAACGCTGGTCTATTTATGAGGCACTGAGAGGAATGCTATAACCCAGACAAGGAAAAAATGCTAGCGGCGCCTATCTGGGTCAAACTATTTGGACTCCCAATCGAGTTCTGGGATCCAGAGATTCTTCAAGGGATATGAAACATGATTGGGACATTTGTTAAAGTGGCTGAGACCACCAAAAGAGGAAAATACACGTCCTATGCCAGGATCTGTGTATACATGAATATCACAGAGCCACTATCGGAGTATATCGAAGTAGAGTACCATGATGAGGTCTGGTAGCAACCAGTGGATTATGAGCATATCCCATTTCGATGTCGAAGATGTCACGAATATGGTCATATCTTTAAAGAATGTCCCATGAATGCATCTGAAGTAGTAGCAGAACAAGGGAAGGAGGAATAGAAGGAGACAGACGCAAACAGGGAGGATAATGAAGGATTCAAAGAAGTGCTGACCAGAAGGAAATCCCAAAAAGGATTAGTTCCTCTAAAACCATTTATCAAAATAGTCACCAGAGAAAACCAAAACAAGTTTTGGGCACTACAGGAAGAGGAAATGGAATTGGAAAAGGAAGCCAATGAAGAGGAACCAGTGGAAACTATAAAAAGGGATGAAGGAAAAGACATGATGCAAACAATATTAGAACAAGAGAAGGAGGAAATATGGGAACCCCACAAGACTTATCCGAAATGGAGATAGACCCACAAAAGGACAAAGGAAGTGAAGATGAACAAGTAATGAAGAGACTTCTGCATGAATGGCGTCATCTAGATGAAAGATTCATACCGGAAGAACAAAAACAATTATACAGGGAAATGTTCCAAAAATATAAGGAGAAAGGAGGAGTAGCCATTGCAAATCAACTAGAACAGCTAGGCACGCAAGGAGGGAAAGGCACAGAAGGAGGAAACACCGGAAAAGCAGGGAGAAAAAGAGGAAGAAGACCTATGAGCGAAACCATCCAAATGGTTGGAGATATGCTAGTCAACTCTGGAAGAGTCATACCTCTATCAGAGGTATTCCAACAACCCCTTAAATTGTTAAAATGATAATTACAACATGGAATATTAGAGGGTTAAATAGTAAGGGGAAATAGAGATATCTGAGGGACATATTGAAAAAAGATAAACCTAGTATAATGATTATTCAGGAAACTAAAATTAGCAAATAGAAATTGAAAGAGATAATGCAGAAATTTCAGCCTCATTATGAAATAATGGGACAGGATGCTATAGGTAGTGCAGGGGCCCTAACAATTCTATGGAACATAGAGGAAGTTCAATTTGAAAATTTGGTTAGTTTGCCTCGAATTCTTTCAGGAAAATTTAGGAATATAGGTTTTCGAGAATGGGTCCTTCTCACTAGAGTTTATGGCCCCCATTTAATGGGAGAACACATAATTTTTCTTCAAAAGGTGGGAACAATCTGAAGTTTATTCCCAGATTTACCATGGGTTATAGGAGGTGACTTTAACATGATCACATCCCTAGAGGAAAAACAAAGAGGTCTGAGAAGAACAGATCCAGACATGGAAGCCTTTGGAGATATGATATCAGAACAAAGACTAGTGGACATTCCTAGTACAAATGGGATATATACATGGAATAACAGAAGAGGAGGTATAAACCAAATTACTTCAAGACTGGACAAATTCCTAATATCTGAACAAGTAATAAACAAAGACATATTTTTTGAAGCAATGATCCTACCAGGTATGGGTTCAGACCACTGGCCGATCAGGCTAGCAATTGATATTAAGGATTGTCCAAAAAAACGTCCTTTTAGGTTTGAGGCCTTTGGGCTTAGGGATCAGAAATTCATGACAAAAGTGGAGGAGTGGTGGAACCAGAGCCAGCAAAGGGGAAGAAGTAGAATGTAGACCTTCCAATTAAAATTAAAAGAGCTTAAGGAGAAAATTAAAAAATGGAATAGAGAAGAATTTGGGAATATATTCAAAGACTAGTAGCTATTAGACCAGAAAATGACAATCCTGCAACAAGAAATAATCTGAGAAGGTAGAAGTGAGGAAAGAATTCAAGAAGAAGGGATATTAATAAGTCAAATAGAAGAAAGAAGAAAATAGGAGGAGATTCTATGCAAACAAAAATGAAGAGTGAACTAGATTAGAGAAGTAGAAAGAAATACAAAATTCTTTCAGCAAGCCATGATTCAGCATAGACAGAGAAATCAAACCTTTTCCATCAAAAATGAAGAAGGATGATGCCTAACCCAACATGAGGAAATGGAGCAAAATCTAGTAGATCACTTCAAAAACCTCCTTACAGAACCCGAGGTGAATAGAAGAGCAGCTATTGGAAGGATTTGTAATGAGGTCCCTAAACTGATCACTAGAGATTAGAACTTAGCACTTATGAGAGCTGCAACCCTAGAGGAAGTGGAAGAGATTGTGAAAGAGATGAAGAAGAATAAAGCTCCAGGACCAGATGGATTCATAGTGGAATTCTATCAAGAGGGCTGGAAATTCTTGGGGCAAGACATTTTGGAGGTGGTTGAAGAATCGCACCGAAATTAGAAGGTATGTCCTTGTCTAAACTCAACCCTCTTGTCTCTTATTCCCAAAACTTCTAACTCTGATACTGCCCAGGTTTTTAGACCCACTTCTCTATGTAATGTAATTTACAAGATTATTGGCACTTTGATAGCCAAGAGACTGAAGCCAATTCTGTCAAGTATTATCTCTCCGGAAGAAACTGGGTTTGTGGAAGGAAGAAAAATACTTGATGGCTTAGTAGTATCCCAAGAGGTGGTTCACTCCCTAAAAACCAAAAAGGAAGTAGGAATGATGATCAAACTGGATCTCTCAAAGGCATATGACCGCCTGAACTGGGACTATATTAAAGCGGTTTTAGCGGCATTAGGTTTTAACAATAGATGAATACATTGGGTGCAAGATATGATCTCTACACCAAATTCTCCATTCTCTTGAACGAGACACCAACTCTGACGTTCAATGCCACAAGAGGATTGAGGCAAGGGGATCCCCTATCCCCATTTTTGTTTATCATAGCAGCAGAAGGACTTGGCAGATATATTAAGAAAGATTTGAGAGAAAGGAAAATTAAAGGGTTAAGACTATGAGGTAACAACCTACCAATCACCCACCAGCAATTTCTAGATGATATCATGCTTTTCTACGCAGCCCCTCTAAGAGAAATAAAAAGAATAAAAAAGATTCTTGACCTTTTCATGGAAGCTTCAAACACTCAAATCAACAAGGACAAATCCTGCACATTCTTCTTCAACATGCCAGGCACTGTTAAATCTTTCTTGACCAAAATATTGGGCTTTCGCTCTGGAGATTTGCCCACAAAGTATCTGGGAACCCAACTCGCCCTAAATCCTCTCAAGATGGTAAATTTGCAACACACCATAGAAAAAATCAAGAACATATTGGAAAACTGGTCCTTTCGAACCTTGAACATAGCAGGAAGAACAGTGCTTCTTAGATCGGTCTTAGAATCAATTCCCATCTACCCTCTGTCGACAACGACTATAACAAAAGGGGCATGCACAAAAATGGTGGAGATATTCAAAAAATTCATGTGGGGAGGGACACAACAACAAAAGAAATGGACCCTAATATCATGGAAGGGCCTGACAAAAATTAAAGCAGAAGGGGGATTAGGGCTAAGAGATCCCTATATCCTGAATCAAGTAATGGAGTGAAGTTGTGGTGGAGATGGATGAAGGGAGGAGGAGACCTATGGAAAAGAATTTGGATGCAAACATACAACATGAACACAAAAATTGAAGACCTCCTAAGACTGGAAGAAACACCAAGAGGTTCTACAATATGGAACCTGGCCAGTCAAAACAGAGACATGATATCCAAACATGCATTCTGGGAAATCAAGAATGGGAAATCAGCTAAATTCTGGGATGAATCTTGGCAGCAAAGAGAAAAACTGAAGGAAATGCAGGGCCTTAGAAATACATGTCAGAGGGCTAAGGAGGAAGGGCTAAATTATGTAAGAGATTACTGGAATGAAGGAAGACAGAAGGAAACCTAGAGAACTTGGAAGGATCTGGAAGTGTGGGATAGAAACATTGATGCTGAACAAAGAGAGTTACATACAAGAGAAATGAAGTCTAGGAGAATAAATAATTAGAACAGGTCTAGATATATTGAGATGGGGTAAATCTACGACAAGAACCTTCACAATCAAATAAGCCTACCATCTAACCATGAAGCAAGGGCAAGATGAAAATGCTCCCATTTGGAAACAAATATGGCAGGGTCACCGGTGGCCAAAGGTAACTATGCTTCTATGGCTAGTAGGGAAGGGTCGTACCCTGACATGGGACCAACTTCAGAAGCGTGGAATCCATGGACCCCTTAGATGCTGTTTATGTAAACAAGCTCAGGAAACATAGGAACATCTCCTAAACTCATGTCCTTTCGCATAGTAGCAATGGGAAGAAATTAATAAGCTTTTTGGGAAGACAAATATAGATCCTCATAGCATTAAAGAAACTATTAATCAATGGAGATGAGGAGAATTCCTAAGCCCCGTGGTTAGAAGGGCTTGGAGTTTAATGGTAGGCTTAAATATATGGATGATATGGAAAGAGAGAAACCAGAGAATATTTCAAGACAAAGAAATGGCACCTAAACTGATCTGGAAAAGAACCCAAAGCCACATAACGGAAACAATCTTAGCGGAAAACTAGAATCAAGAAGATTAGGAAACAACTCTAGAGGAAGGAAAGATCTTGGCATACCTCAATTTAGAACAAGGAATGGTTCATCCCCAGAAATAGAAAGATCCAACATCGCTTTTCCATAGCCCTGCCAATTTTAGGTGCCCTCAAGATGGCTTCATCAAAATGAACTTCGATGGAGCCTCTAAAGGAAATCCAGGGCCAACAGGGTTCAGAGACATCTTCTGGGGTCATCAAGGGAGGACAAGATGGGTGTACGCAGATTATGGGGGTATTATGAGTAGCAACGAAGTAGAATTGATGGAAATTCACCAAGGATTAAGAATAGTGATCCGAAATGGATACAATAATCTGGAAATAGATGGTGACTCAAAGCTAGTGATAGAGATGCTTAGAAAATTGAATAATGGCAAGGACTAGGAAAAAGTAGCGCAAAGCTGGAGGATGGCAGGCTTGATTCAGGACATGGAACTGCTCATAGAAGGAATTGGCTATAAGATTATCAATCATATCAGAAGGGATGGAAATAAGGCAATGGACTTCCTTGCTAATTAGGGATGCAATGAACAAGGGGGTAAGGTTTATAGTATATGGCCGATGCATACAGAAGATCAAAGGTGGGAGCCCCTCAAAGCAATCATCACCCATGATAATAATGCAGACACAATCTCAAGGTAATAGTCACAAGCGGTTCGCAATCAGGGTGAGAGATGGGGAGATGACGTGGGAACGAATCATGAAGAGGGGTGGATGGAATTTCTGGCCACCAAACATTCCTATAATAAAACGAGATGTGGGCACAACATGCAGACGGGACAGCATCCCGAGAAACAGAGGTGACAGGGGAATGGGGGAAGAAACAGCAGGAATCGACGCCGATAGAATGATGGGATGTAGGGTAGGTGGGAGAAGGCAAATAAGGGAGGCGAAGGGAGTAAGGGAGATCATTATGCAGCAAAGGAGGAAGACAGCAGGAATACAGGATGAGCTGGTTTCATCTGGGGTGAAGGAAAGGTTCGGGTATGTTTCTGCAAAGCCAAATCTTGTAATTTTCTTAACCTTAGGTAGTCTGATGAAAGAGGGGGGTGAGCTAGGAATAACAAAGAGAGGAAGTATGCCAGAGGGGGCAATATCCCCTATAGCTTGTAGTAAGGAAGCAGAAGGTGGTACAAAGGAAAATTCAGAGGAAGGGCATAGCATGGGAAGGAACCATGGAAACTAGGGCAAAGACCTGCTTGGCTTTTGCAAATGCTACGCTCAGGCATAGCCCGAGGAGGACAAAGAAACAATATAGGAGGTAGAGAATACTACAAAGAGTAATCAATTGTTAGGGCTAAGGGGCGGAAAGCATGAGAGCAGCCAAACCATAGGGAGAACTTGGAAAGGGGAGGGCAAAATTTGGGGAAAGGGAACTCAGGAAACGGGAACAAAAGCAATTACAGAGAATATACCCTTTGCTGTTGGCCATGATAAACAGGACGCTGTAAGGAGTAAAATGGTGTGCCCGGGACGGGGTAGGGGGCGTGGTGGAAAAGGCCAGTCTAACCAGCCTGGCCGCAATATCCCAGCAACCTCAGTGTCGGTCCCTCAAAGACGCAGTCTGAGAACTAGAGGAAAACTGTTCAAGAGGCTAAAAGGGTGTACAAAGAAGGCACTGACGAGGATATCCGCAGGCTCATTAAGGAACTGGAAGAAAACATAATGGAAGAAGATTCAGAGCCAAAAATGGAAGAATGGGGGGACCTCATTCCGAACCTGGGTAACGCCAGGGGACGAATGACATTATATAAACAGGCCTTGCACGTTTATTGGGTGTTGAAGCGCTTACTTGCCAAGGCGCTGGAGCAAGTTGCAGGTGAAATGTGGAATTGGCCCAGGGCATGCCTAATATGAAGAAGGAAATGAAGAACTTTCAAATCACAATGATCATGTAGGATAGTACTTTGGAAGAAATCTAGCAACAGCTGAAGCAGCTCATTCCAGCACAAAGGGAAGCGGCGATACCACCCGAGAGTGTGGAAGAATGACATTTTAGTTTGTGTAGTTGTTTACCATGTTGGTTTTCTGCAGATAGTACTCCATTTTTTGTTTGCTTTCATGACTATCGGATATATGCTTAATTATGTTTGCTGCGAAGTTTATTTAGCATGGATTGATAAACTTATTCATTTTTGTCACTGGATGGCTTATATTAATTTGAGGTGGCCAAAAGAATCGGTTTCCCATCTGGGCGGGTTGAGGCCACCAAAGCGATGTATATGGCTTAACCTGGATTTATATGAATAGAAAAGGCAAGGCACTACCACAGCTTACAAAAAAAAAAAACTTTATATATCATCAAAATAAATACACTCTAACATGTTTTGAACTTATTCTATGTTTTTAAGTGCACTTGAAATTTGTAATTTGCATTACATGTATTATTAAAACAATCAAAATTAACACTATAACCACCCAATTTTTATACTGAGTTGCATTCTATAATATTCATTGAATACGACCAGCAAATAATTGTTTAAATACTAGTAACTTGATAATTCGCATAAAAATAATTATAAAAAGCAATTCAATTATAACTTTCCACGAACCATTACATCAAGTGGTTTTTAACTCATCATAAACACGTATAAACATTGTATTTTTCATCACAAAGTGGTTTTTCAGTTTACTATGAACCGATACAAATTTATGCAAGCTTCATTTCACTCAAAACATGACTCTAACAACTCTTTCCTTAGTGACAACTAAACTTTATAGACTAACTTATTCATGAAATTTATATGGGAGATATTGTTGTATAATTGAGGACTTGAACTTATAAAATATCTTCAATATAAAGTTGATTTTCGGCAATCCATTCACATCACTTACCACATTCTAATTTTATATGAAGATTTGATCTCTCTTTATTCCAATAATTACAATGTTCATGACTGGTAATGCTACAAATAGGGATGTAGGTTCCAATATTTATCTTATACATGTCTTTTTTTCCACAATCATTACAAATTTGTTCTTGCTTATGCATTTGATTTGTAGTATTTCAAGTTGTAAATGACTCACTTGCTGTTAATGTTATTTTTTTCACAAATTTGTTAGGAGAATTTCTTATTTGTCCTTCATTCTTTTCCCTTAAGTATATTTATATGGGATTTTGAATTCCTTGACCTATTTTGCATGGAGACTTCCGATTCATAACCCAATTTATTTAAAAGTTTGGAACTAATCTTTTTTGTGTGTTTGTTAAAGTTGCTTAATTCATCATCTTCAACTTTATTAAGATAATTTTTCAAATTTAGAATAAGAAAGAGATATATGTACATTAACATTACCATCATCAATCAAAATGAAAAGTATTTGTAGGACTATTAATCTTTTGAATGAGGTCACTAGTATCACAAAATTGTATCACATTTTACATTTTAATTGTATTAGACTTTATATATGCTAATTATTAATACTTGATTACCAAATGATAATCACAATAAAGATAGGATGTTGGCTGCAATTAATCATGCATCTATCTTTTAAATATTTCCTAATTTCTAGCACAAATTATTATTTTTGGCATTTTTCAGGTCTTGAATTGTCGGAGTTTAAGGCCCTAAATGACATTTGTTTCGAAAATAGGGAAATGCATTGCTTGGGATTTTGTTGTGCTATACAACAACGCCCCCCCTGCCTTGCCCCTCCATTTCAAATTTTTCTTAATCTTTTCCTAGATACTAAATAGGAAATAGGGTCCCATTAATTTGTAAAAAGCCAATAAAACCTTTACATAGAAATAAATTGCTTTATTTCTCGCTTTTAAATAAAAAGTGCTTCAAAAGACTCTCTTTAAAAAATCAAGTATCATAAATCGCATGATTCAATCTAAATATTAGTGTAGCGATGCGATGCTATTGCACAATCCTAAACGTTAGGTTTCTTAAAACAATTCATTAGTGAACATGCGATTGCGATAAAATTGTCGCATATTTTTAATTTCAATAAACAAGCTTTAATAGGCCACTGAAACTTTGCGATGCATTAAGGTTCTCGCATCTTGCATATCGCTAAAAACCATATGAAGCCACACTTGAAAACTTGTGATGCGATATATATTTATCGCATATCGCAATCTTAGTAGAGGCAGGTAATACTCACCTTGGGGAAATGTGATGCGACCCTAAAATATAAATAAAGTGGTAATAAAAAGAGAAAATTATGTGAGCGAGTAAATAAGGATGTTTCCAACTTTATGTGCCAAGTCATCATAAATCACAATCATGTAAATTCGAAAGGCTTTTAGAACATGGTGCTTACACCTCTCGATCTGTGATATGCGATGGCTCTTAGAATATTAAAATAATATATATTGAAGTCACTCATCGCAAAATCAGAAAATTCATGGCACGTGTTCTAATTAGGTCTTGGGAAAATTGCGATGTGATCTATTTATTGAAGAATTTAACTTTGACATCGTTCAATATGGTGATGCATTAAGTACAATAATGATTTCTGTCCTTCAAATATTTCACCTTTCGTGTTAATATCAATTCATAATATGAAATCTTTCGCACCAAATGCTCCTGCCCTGATTTTCGACTGTACTATTATCACCACTACCTTTTCAAGCATTATCCCCTCTTAAAGTTTTATTTTATCACTCTTCTCTGTTTCATATTTTTGTAGTTTGAATCTGCAAGTATACAACTAGCCAAAATGATAAAGAAAGCTTGAAAGGTGAAAGTTGCCCTTGCAGTGGCGGAATTATAGGAAAAAATCATGATAATCTCAGATAACACATGTCAGGCTTGTGGGAAGATTTCATGGGAAGGAATATATGACATGTTGGAAAGGGAAAACCCAAAGGTAACAAAAGGACATGCAATGACTGATGGACCTGCAGAGTCAGAAAATACACTTTGTGATTTAGCTTATTCTTTCCTTCACCGAATAGCAGCCCATGCAAATATTTTTCCATACAATGACATGGTAAAATGGGTAGCTGAAGGCATCAATATAACAAATAGGATGCTCTTCACAGTTGATGGAAGAATGTTTGGGTCCTTCAAGCCCGAGGATTTGAGGAAAATGTATCATTTGCCAGACCCTTAGAAGTGCTACAGTCAATCATTCCTTGAAGCTTTCATGAGGGAAAATGAAGTAGAGACAGACCCCATCAAGCAATGGGGGTACTACCCTAAAAAAAACAAGCATGAAAGATACAATATGTATTCGGTCGACTCTCTAGCATCTCCATATTGTTATGTTGCAGCAATGATGTGTAGATTTTGGAAGCCCCAATTCTGCTAAGTTTTCTGTCGAAATGGTTCCATTGATTGAAGCAAATTTGAACTCTTATGTGATAGATTGGGCTACCATTCTATCGGACAAAATGGTCATGCAAATTATTGACTATAGGAGAAATAGGTTCGTTACCACCCGAGTTATTGCCCTATTCTATATGAGTGCATACATTATCGACACCGTTTGTTTTAACTCTGATTTTCCTATCATGGGATGGAAGTGGACTACCTAGGACCCGACCCCCATCCATATCTACCATAAAAGCCTGTGGAAGTCCCAATATAAGAATTATTTTTATAAAATTTTCCATGTCTTCATTCTACCCTTTCACCAGGCCATTTTTGATAAACCATCTCCTCGGCTATCCGAGGACGCTAGTGTTGATCTAACTTCAACCGGTAGTTGGTTTGGGGAAAAATTGTTTACATACATTAGGGTTTATGATAGCATCACCAATCCTCATGTTCTTCCTCTATATGTCCCAGATAAACTATTGGCTAGGGAAATAGCATGTCAGACTGTTGAAAAAGGGCTTACAAAAAAATCTCAAAGACAACAAGAAATAGTTATGGCCTGCCTTTCTGATCCGTTGTGGTATCTATTCATTGCATGACTACAAACATGCACAAATTGAAGTTGAGAAAATAAGGGATCTGGACCTAGCTGTTACTCCCAAAAGGCAATACAACCCAAAGAAGGTTGCTTATAATTTTACTACTTAGATAAAGGTTAAGCAATTCATCCATGAAAAAGATGAATTTTATGACTTCTTTAGATTAGCTAAGACGTTCTCGCAAGTAAGTCACCTGACAAAGAACAAGCTGGAACCAGAGAAAATGGATCAATTCATCAAATGTAGGATGCAAAGGCTTCAGACAATACTACTGGACTTATTAAACACTACATTGGCCATCCATCAAATAGAACAAAGCACATAGCAGGACATAGAGAAAACTTTTGGTGCAGCAAAGACAAGCGAGAAGGCTAGTGAATAGTTGGATACATATGTTCACATTGATTCAATATTGATCAAAGAATGGGAATAGTTTGATCAATAGATTAAGGGTTAAAGTGGTACCCAAACTGTTATCACACCGTAATCTCCCTTAAGACGACAACCCCTGATTCAAGATTTTGTGGCTGAACAGTTAAAATTGGCACATCATGAAGATAATAAAGGCAAGGAAGAGCAAATAATGTAGCTACAACCCTCAATAGAGAAATTCAAAGAAAATTATAGAGTTAAAGAGTTTTTAAAGAAAGACTTAGCAATAAATAATTTCTTATCTCAACAACTAACCCAACTCTACCAAAAGATATCCCTTATTCATCCATTATGCATCAAAACCAACACACTGGTAGATCAAGTGGTCAATTCCAGATTGGAATTCGATGATGCAGATGACAAGATTACAGACTATATCTCTTGGTAAAACAAAAAAAGGGAAAGGCTACTAAATTGCCAGTGATTGAAGAATCCCATAAAGAGATATTATTCTCAGAATGGGAGATACAAATCATCAAAGAAGAAAGGGCAAATTCAAGAGCCATGGCAACAAGGAATAATATCATTAAATTGATAAATGATAATTTACACAATGCCAACTTAATTTTTGAGTGTACCCCTCAAAAAATTAAAAAGCCTCAATTGGGATACATGTTGAATCTATTTGGTTAAACCGCCTGAACTCTCCGATGTGGTGTACATAGGTCAATTGCATGTTAGGATGAGTCATCCATTGGAAGTCTAAACTATGCTTGAGATTTGTCAATTAAATCCATAGGAGGAAAGACAGATAAGATGCATCTTTTTGAAGTTATTTGCAGTTCTATTTTTGTCATGAAATCCAATATTTTGAGAGAGGTTGTTCCAACCACTCCAAGCATCTTTTACGAACAATTTTTTTTTTATTTTTACTATAAAGACCCTTTCATGTCATTTTAGAAAGGGTTCGGAATTTGTATAAAATTGGATTGAATAAGATAAGCACTTCTACACTTCTTAATTTTTTTTGTAGAAAGCAAAGATCAAGGTTCAAGCTTTTTGTAAGCAGATTTCAAAGGGACTTGGATTTCTGTATCTTTTTGGAGTTTTCATAATAGAAGAAACAAATTGAACTGTTACTTCAGTAGCACATTTCAAATACATATGGTACTTATATCTATGTCATTTTGTTTCATGTTAGGCAATTTAACAGTCTTTTGATTAAATACTGTTGTATATGTGAATGTCCATTCAATTCTACATTTATATCACTTTTAATAATTCTAGAATTGATATTCTAAACATGTATGCTAGAAATTAATGTTATTATGATATGCAATCTATTTTACATTACTTTGTTTGAAGTAATCATCATTCATGCTTAACTTCTGTAATCATTGTATTGATCATAAATCGCATAGATTTTGAGTTACCCGAGTTATATATATATATATATATTCATAAGTATTACAATCCAAACCATTTATCATCTTGTTACACATTGTAAACACCCACTCATCAAATCACACCTTTATTAGTAAACTGGTCCCATATTATCCAGTTGGAGCCACTATACCAAATGGAAAAGGAACTGTATTAAGGGCCAGACCGAGTGGTCATCCCCCAATGTTGTTGCATCAATTTTAGAGGCATCAACATTTTTGGCGCTAGAAGGAGGTCTAGACTATGAATGGCAAGTAAATAAAAACCTATAGACCATTCTAAGAGTAATTCTCCCTCACCATCACCTCCAACGTCTCGTTCTGATTCCAAATATCCTATTCCTAAACAAGAAGTTGAAAAGAAAAATACAAAACCCACTGCTGAAATCCTAAACAAGTCAGACACCTCTTCTTCTGAACCCCCTGAAGTACAATCTTTAATCCACAAATTGCAGGGGATTTCAATATCCCAAGAGGAGTTTGAGGTATCCCAAGGTAGTGTTACTTCTCAATATATCCCATCACAACTGCTAACTAGGGAAAAGAGTGAAAAGCTCAATATCCTTCCAGTTGAATTCCCTCTACCAAGTCGGAAAAGGGCTAGAAAGACACCATTAGAATCTACCAACGAGACTATGTCCTCATCATCGTCCATTCAATCCATACATTGCAAGGTCATACACTTGTTTCTCAACACCAAATCATGGTTCACACATGTATAGGAGCTTCATCCTCCTCTACTCATAACCCAACAATGGCACATAATTAATCTCAACCGAGGCCATGGACCAATCCAGGAGCTGTCAGAATGCTTGCACCTTTGACCTAATTTCTAGCACATCCTGAAAAATGGCTACCTAAATTTAATCCTGAGAATGGCCTATTAGCGGAGGAACATATAAACGATTTCATGTTGTCTATTAACTTGAATGGAGTAACCGAAGAATATATTGTTGTAAGAATTTCCATACACTCTACAAAGAGCATCAGGATCATGGTACTTTTTGTTACCACCAGGTTCTATCAATAGCTGGGATGCTTTTCAGGAGAATTTTCTAACTAAGTATGGAGATGATAGGTCTACAACAACTTTGATTAATGACCTCTCCAACTTGAAATCCGAACCAAAAGAACCCATTAAGGACTTTAACTCACACTTTAATAAGTTATTGAATAAAATACCTGCGGCGTCTAAGCCTAGTGAGGAGGTCCGAAATGAATGGTACATTTATGCTTTGCCTTCAAACACAGCCATCTTTGTTGATAGAGCTACCAAACTGACATTATTAGAAAATATGAAGGAAGCAATAGCTATTGAAAAACATATCCTGGCTTTAGAAAAGAAAAAGGCTCTAGAGGGAAGGAAATCCAAGAAAGTTACTTTTAGAGATGATTCAAAGAATAAAGCAACCAAAGATCCATATGACATGGAAGGCCTACAAAAAGTTCTTAAAACTATGTCCAATGAAATGGTAGAAATAAAAAAACAGGTGGCTGAAACTTCTACAAAAGGACCATTTAGGAATTTTAAAAGAAATCAGCCAACTGATCCTAAACCACCCAATACTATATCTAATGCAGAATCTGATTAAGATGATGATGAAGAAGAAGATACAGTTTTATCAGCCGAAGAAACAAAGGAAGATGAAATAGTTGAATGTCATGGAATGTGGGACTTTATTCTACCTAACTTTGATAATGAAAGTGAACAGGAAGCTCTACTAGTAAACACTAGAAGTGAGAGTAGCGTAGAGTCTAATCAGTCAAATCAAAAGAAGAAAAATTAAAATCTTGTTACTTAAGATAAAGTTCCCGAAAAGAAAACTCTAGTTTCATCTCCCAAAACTCAACCATATTCATCCAATCCTCCCTCATCATCATAAAAGCTAGTAGTTTCGGACTCCATGGATTATAACATAGTTGAAGATATGAAGAAGACCCGAGCAAACATTTCTTTGCATGAACTTAGCAAGCTCAAGCATCAACAAAAGTTGTTGCTTAAGGAATTAAATGTAGTACCTTCTTCTCATCTTCCAACTAGTGTGTTATCTAAGGCTGCCAAAGGATCGGGTAAACCACCATTTGATAAGGCGGACTCTACTGATGCCATTTTAATTAGGGATAGATCAAATTCTCATACTCCTCCTTTTCTTTTGACTTATGAGATCTACAATAGGAATTTGCATAAATGCTTGATTGATTTAGGGGCTTCATCCAATATAATGCCAACATCAGTTTGCTCCAAATTAAATATTGAACCCCAGAAGTTCGTAGTACATATTGTCCAATTAGATTGAACTAAGGTTCAAGTTTTAGGAGAAATAAATTCAGTTACTATTATACTATCTGTTGATCCAAGGGTTGTTCAAAGAATTGATATATTAATTGTTGATATCCCTGAGTTTTATGGTTTAATTCTTAGCAGAGATTGGTCTGAAAAACTTCAGGGTTATATTTCAACTGATTGGTCTCACATGTGGCTTCCCTATAATGGAAAGCCATATCAAATCAGAATTGACCGTGAAAAGCACTTGACTCACATAGTAACTGAATTTGAAGAAGAAAATCAATCTATAGCCTTCAATAATAACATTCTTGGAAACTATTCAGGTGAATCATTTTTTAGCAATTTCAATGCTTAGCAATCTCCCTTTTTTGTTAATAATGTCATATCACAAGTTGAAAATTTCTCCCATACTGATACTTCTAAGTTTGTTAAGGTTGTAAATGAACTTGTAGATAAACCTGTAAATAAGCCTTTATTTTGGTCTTTGTATTTTGATGGATCTAAATCTAATGATGGTGCAGGAGCAGGATGTATTTTAGTCAGTCCTGAAGGAGAAAAAAATGATGTTATCATATAGATTAGAATTTGAGTGTACCAACAATACTACAGAATATGAAGCATTGATTCAAGGTCATTATAAAGAAATAGGTCTGAATATCCAATATTTGAAAGTATTTGGTGATTCTAAAAGTGTTATTAAACAAGTGAGAAATGCTATCCATTTTCTTTCAGGGCATCTGAAACATTATCAATCACTTGTTCAAGATCTTATAAATCATTTTATGGCATTTGATATTTATCCTATTCCCAGATCACAGAATGCAATAGCAGATCTCCTGGCTAATGTTGCTTCTAAGCTCCTTCCATCTAAAGATTATAGTCTATATATATTTTCTATTGAATTAATTTTTCAGCCACCTATCCTAGATAATGTCACCAATTGGCGTGTGTTCAATCATGATGAATATATCTTAAATTTCTTGACATCTGAAGGATCTTATGATGATCAAATTATCGATGAAAGTGATCATGATCTTCATTTAAAGTAGAGACTCAATGAAAATCCTATTCCTAAATCTGTGGTTAAACTGGAAAATCTTTATGAAATTAAGGATAGATTCAAAGAGGTCACTAATTCAAAGCTTCAAAGTTCAACTTTAAGGTTTGAGTTAATAAATCTTGGCATTGATGCCAAACCACAAAATGTCAATCTAGGACTTGGACTTTCACCTGATGAAATATTTTCTTTCATTCAATTATTGATACAATACAAAATTGTTTTTGCTTGGAATTAGGAAGATCTGAAAACTTATGATACCTCTATCATTCAACACACAATTCTAATGATTTCTGATGAGAAACCTGTACAACAAAAACTAAGGAAAATTCACCTAAATCTCGAGAATCAAATCAAAGCAGAATTCAATAAACTCCTTAAAGCCAAAATAATTTTTCCTTTCAGACATTCTAAATGGGTCTCAAATTTGGTACTTGTAAGGAAAAAGAATGGCGATATTAGGATTTGCATAAATTTTAGAAATCTCAATAAAGCATGTCAGAAAGGTAATTTCCCATTACCAACAATGGAGTAGATACTTCAATCAGTAGCTGGCTAAGAATTAATGTCTTTCCTTGATGGTTTCTTAGGATATAATCAAATCCTGGTACATCCAAACGATAGATTAACGACTACATTCAGAACCAAATGGGGAATATATGCTTATTAGAAAATGCCTTTTGGTTTGATAAATGCTGGAGCTACTTTCCAACAATTCATTGATATAGTGTTCAAAGGTTTGATCAATAAAACGGTCGTTGTTTACTTAGATGACATAATTGTCTATTCTAAGGAAAAGGGCAACTATTTGTATAATTTAAAGCAAATATTTGAACGTTGTAAAAAGTATGGGATTTCCTTAAATCCCAAGAAATCATTCTTTGCTCTTAATGAAGGTAAACTTTTAGAGTTTATTGTATCTAAAAATGGGATATACATTGATCCTGACAAGATAAAAGAGATTTCTGATATCCCTTTTCCACATAATAAGAAAACTATTCGATCATTCTTAGGACAAATAAATTTTGTGAAAAGAGTCGTTCCTGATTTTTCTCATATTGTTCTACCCTTGCAATCCATGATTAAGAAAAATTCAGTCTTCAAATGGGGACATAACGAAAGAGAAGCTTTTGATTCAATCAAACAAGCAAGCATTAATGCTCCTATGTTGAATACTCTGAATTTTTCTAGTCAGTTTATTTTGTATACTTTAGCCATTAAATCATCTTATGTTGTTGTTTTAACACAAATCAATGATAAATAGGTGGAAGCACTCATATCTTTCTTTACTTCCAATTGTAGGGTGTTGAGCTTAATTATTCTAAAGTCAAGAAACAAGTCTTCGCTGTATTTAAGTTTGTTAAACATTTTATACCTTTCCTCCTAAAAACACATACAAAGGTGATAGTCCCATTCTCTACAATGAGACAATTGCTAATTCAAAGAGAAGTAGGTGAGAAAAGAGCTAACTGGGTAACAGATTTACAAGAATATGAAATTGATATTAAACCAATGAAAATTGTAAGAGGGCAAGGTTTTTGTAGGTTATTGGTAGGAGCGTCCAATATAAGATCACGAAGATTCAAGTAGTACTACACAAGTAAAAGAGATAAGTATGATTGGTTCTGAATCTCAATATGTTGATTTGATTTTTTACTTAAAACATGGATATGTCCCTCCTAAACTTATCTACAAAAACAAATGTGCTCTAAGGTTAAAAGCCAAACACTATGAAATCATCGATAATGTGTTATTTAGGAGAAATTATGATTTTGTTCTATTAAGATGCCTTGAAAAATCTGAAGCACAAAAGCTTTTATAGGAATTGCATGATGGCCCAACCAATGGACATTTTGGAGGAGACACTACATCACACAAAATAGTGCATGCTGGGTATTATTGGCCAACTTTGTTCATAGATACCCATGACTATGTGAGGAAATGTAAGATATGCCAAACTACTAGTGGGAGGTAAAGAAAACCAACCTTTCCTTTACAACTAGTTAATATTGAGCAACCATTTGAGCAGTGGGGGGCTTGCTATAATTGGAGAGATTGCTTCTCATTCTTCCAAGAAATACAAATATATCCTTACAACCACAGACTACTTCACAAAGTGGGTAGAAGAAATTCCACTAAAGGTAGCAAATTCTGATGTGATTATCGAATTCATTGATCATTTCATCATCACCAGGTTTGGTTTACCTAATGGGCTTATCTTTGATAATGCATCTTATTTTTCTGGAAATAGTATAGTCGAATTTTCTCTTAAGAGAGGTTTTAAGTTCAAATATTCTGCAAATTACTATCCACAAGGAAATGGCTTAGTAGAGTCAATTAACAAAAATCTCATCAGGATTATTAAAAGCACTGTTGATCAAAACCAAAAGAATTGGCATAAATCTTTAATATTTGCACTATGGGAAGATCATATAACTCAGAAGGCCTCAATTGGTACTTCTCCTTTTAACTTAGTGTATGGGAAAGAAGCCATTACTCCACCAAATTTATCCCTTCCATGATTAGCCCTTGTAAAATTCATTGAAGAAACTCCTTCTTCCTATATTCAATTAAGGTTTAACCAAATTCTTAAATTAGATGAGGAAATATAAAAAGCCAAGATTACTCATGCTAAACATTAGCAATTTATTAAATCCTCTTTTGATGCAAGTTCAACCGGCTCAAAAATATTACAAATTGGTGATCTTGTTTTGAAATGGGACAAAGCACATGAAGACAAAGGTAAGCATACCAAATTTTAGAAGATGTGGCTTGTACCATTTCAGATTGTTGAAAAGATAGGCTCATCAACATTTTTACTACAAGACTTATCAGGAAAGAGAGATTCTCTTCCTTTGAATGGGATTATCTTAAAGAAATTCTTTTCCTATGAAATAATGTTGTAAATAATATACCATTTGGTTTTTTACTGTTGAAATCTCTTTGAAAAATATTATGAATATCAACTTTTAAAAAATATAAACTTTCAAGGAAATGATTAGAGTTTTGGAAATTAGATAAACATCACAAAACTTTGAGATGTTCTTTCAATTTGTGAAATCTTTCAAACCAAAAAAACACAGTGAAACATTTTAAGTTTGATCAGTTGAGAAAGTTTGCTTCTAAAAGTAAAGACTCTTTACAATTAAGCATCTACATCTCTATAATTTTCATCTAATAACTCTTAAGGAGTCAAATGTTCACCCCATCCACTAGGTTTATGATTTTTTAGAGTGTAATACTAAAATATATTTGACTTAAAAGATAAGAGATCTCATTACAAGCTTGCTTACCATGATCATAGGGAACTAATTAAACTAACATTAGCAATATTGCATACCAAAATAGAGTAATGGATTATAATCATAAGACAAGGGGTCTTATTACGAGCCAGCTTGTTCAGTTCAATTACAACTAGTTAATGGCATTGTCATATTCTAGATCCCAAACCAGGGCAATGGATTTTATGCAACAATAAAAAGAATGGATGGGATAATGAATAATTGATGGTTAAAAGGTAACCCTGCCGAAACTATAGAAGTTTGTTGGCAGTAATGTCACTACTTGTGACAAAAGAATAAATCCAAAAGCTGAATTGCAAGGGCCCCCTACTTTATCTTTAAAAACCAATAAGAGCTTGAAAAAACCAAAAGTGTTTTCATTTATAATAAGGGTTTGTAAAAGAAATGGCAAAATTGGTTAATCTTTCATATTGAGAGTAATTTTGTTTACCTAATCAATTTCAAGATAGTTTCCTTTTTCTTAATTTTTTTTACTTTAGAAAATGTTAGAAATTCCATTATTTAGAGATAACTGGTTCTTTCAGTGAATCGCCAATTGTTGTGCCATAAAACAACCCCCCCATTTCAAAATTTTCTTGATCTTATTCCTAGATACTAAATAGGAAATAGGGTCGCTTTAATTTGTAAAAAACCAATAAAACCTTTATGTAGAAATAAATTACTTTATTTCTCGCTTTTGAATAAAAAGTGCTTCAAAAGACTCCTTAAAAAATTAAATATCGCAAATCACATGCGTTTAAGGCCAAAAAACATTCAATCTAAATATTAGTGTAGCGATGCAATGTTATCGCACAATCCTAAACATTAGGCTTCATAAAACAATTCATCGATGAACATGCGATTATAATAAAATTATCACATATCGCATATCGCCAATTCTAATAAACAAGCTTTAATGGGCCATGGAAACTTTGTGATGCGATAAGATTCTCGCATCTTGCATATCGCTAAAAACCATATGAAGCCACACTTGAAAACTTACGATGCAATATGTATTGATCGCATATCGCAATCCCAACAGAGACAGGTAATACTCACCTCGCGGAAATGCAATGCAATGTTAAAATATAAATAAAGTGGTAATAAAAAGAGAACATCATGCGAGTGGGTAAATACGGATGTTTCCAACTTTATGTGCTAAGTCATCACACATCGCAATCACATAAATTCGAAAGGCTTTTAGAACATGGCACTTACACCTCCCGATTTGTGATATGAGATGGCTCTTAGAATATTAAAATAATATATATTGAAGTCGCTCATCGCAAAATAAGAAAATTCATGGCACGCGTTCTAATTAGGTCTTTGGAAAACTGCGACGTGACCTATTTATTGAAGCATTTAAGTTTGACGTCATTCAGTACGGCTAGGCATTAAGAACAATAATGACTTCTATCCTTCAAAGGTTTCACCTTTCATGTTAGTATCAATTCATAATACCAAATCTTTCACACCAAATGCTCCTACCTTGATTTT
>APFE031119196.1:0-19433 GCA_000404065.3 Pinus taeda | reverse complement strand
TAGGTCAATGGCTATATTTTTTTTTGTTAATTTTGGGCAAACTTTTATAGGGATTTATTGAAATAAAATATTTGACTAATGAAATCTCCATAATTTTAATAATGTAGAAAAAAAATTAGGGTGATAAATTTATTTATACATTCTTAAATATATTTTGAAAGTGTAGTATAATGAATAGATGAAATGATTTCAATTATTTCCCAAGTATTAATTATTTTCTATGGGTTGGAAATATTTTAATGGCGCAATCGAATAGACGAAATTGAAAGGTGGCACTTTAAAATTTGGAAATATAACAGGTAGACATATAAATTGATCATATTTAAAGAGAGGTATTGCCATTTTTAGGAACCAAAACACTTTATAGCACTACATAGTGACAAACCCATAATAGCAAAAATAAACCAATCGACAGTAACAATTGGATAATCAAACTTGATGAGGAGTTGGAGAATACATGAGGATCCCTTGGAATTTATAGGGTTACCCTCGAGTCTAAATCAATCTCCATGAACAATATTTATGTTCTATTCTCCAACTACTCCTAGAGATCTCAAAGAAGCCACCCCTGTTTCTCCATTATGTCCATAAGATCCCTCATATCCATAAGCTCGTTTAGAAGAGCCCTCATATCCATAGGCTCTGCCTCTAGACATGCTAAAGCATGAGAGGTTTTTAGGTGTGCTAATAAAGTTCAAGGATGTGGTAGTATTTAGTGTCATGGATGCAACTATGGTGCAGCTAGTTCCCATATCAAGGAGAAATTCAACCACTTCTCCTGGGATCTACTCATCATCAACCAAAATCCTTTGGCACTTGACCTCATCTTCCAAAAAGTTTCATTTATTTCCAAGCCACAAGGAAGGGTTCATGGTGGAAATCTTATATTGTCTCTCTAGCCACAAACTTTACATGAGTGCAATGGATATAAGGACACACTCTATAGCCCAGGTGAGGCATCATTAACCCCAAAAGTATCCAAATGATTGATGAGAACATGAAGGGAAAGGAATGAGTATCGAAGAGAGGAGGGAGCAACATTGGAAATAGCGAAAGGGTTGAATGAAAATCCACTTGCACTCCCCACAACGAGGAAAACCAAAAAGGATACATGTTCCACTCACTTCTTTACATTATTTCCTTAGGAGCCTTGCTAATTGTCAAACAATCAAAAGCTACATGCTCCACTCACTTCTTTACATTATTTACTTATTTCCTTAAGAGCCATGCTAATTGTTAAACAATCAAGGAAGTGTTGTAACGAAGGCACCATAGTACTTTGTACAAGAATAAGCATGTCTATTTTTGAATAGTTCTTCCATAATTTCAATTTAATTATCAATAATTATTAAGTGGACGGTAGGAATTTAACCTCCATAGAATATTATGAATAGTATACAGAAATCAAAAGCAGAGATTTATTTTCAAAATAATTATGAATTTTTGGTTCTTTTAATTAAATTCCTTAATTAAAAAAAATGTCATATAAACAAGTGTCATATGAAATATATTAAATGAGTTATGGTTTCTTGGACATGTGATATTGATAAGCTATGATATTGTAAACAAATCTATGTATAGATTAAGAATCTACATGATATATGATTCTTATTACACATTTTTAAAATGTATATCTGTTTAACTTATATATTAATTATTTTTATCATTTTTTTTTGTAAAACTTGACACAACCTTCTATTTTCTATTTATAAAAGACAAGTTTACACCACATATGTGAGATAGGTGGCCTCAACTTGCCCAGTGGGAAACAAAGTCTGTGAGCCACCTCTCCTCATTATAAGCCATCCAAAAATAATATAGTTTTAGGTGGTGTACCCAAGCTATATATGTATCTATATCATGATAAGAGTCTAAGTGTCTATCTATCATAAGCATGCATTAGTAAAAGTAAATGTTATCCGCAAGAAACCAAAAAAGTATCCTGGAACTTGACTATTCCTTCTCATCTTTTGAGGTTGACTCCATTGGAGCCAGGTCTTCGGTTTACTCTCTGGGTTTGTCTATAACCTCGATAATACAAGGGATGTGCCTTTGAATATAATCTAGGTGAATGTCCTACTTGCACAACTAAAATTGAATGGTCTGTAGGTCTTTCTTGTAGTTGGGCATGTTCTCGAGGGTCATAGTCATCCCCATTGATATTTTCTCCATGGCCTTCCCCAAAAGGCTCTACATGAGCCAGTACAAGTATAGTGTCTGCTTAAACTACATGATTCTACCCCTAGTATTCCTAAGAACTGGGATTACCTCTCGCCAATTCTCCATTTCCTCTTCGGATTCCTCCTCCTCCTTTATCTTTTCCTCCCACTCTTATAAAATCTTGTGGATGCCTACATCCATTCCTAGATTATATGTTGTTGCCGCTTCACTGACGAGTCGTTCTACCGACTTCCTTCCACGCCTAGGTTCCAAGGTGCTCGGGTCTGCTGCTCTAGGTAGCTCTCTCCGCCTTCTCCCTCGTCCTCTTCCACGTGCTGGTCTGACCATCACTTCTTTTGTGCGAGCCTGTTCACACACAATTCTTGTTAGTTCACGGGGCATAGATTCATGCCTTTCTAGGTAGCTGTTGATTCCCCTCCCCTCACATTTCAAGCCACAATTTCCTCTTCCCAAATGCCCCTCTGCCCAAAGATGCATAGCCTCTCCTTTGGCTGAGTTATTAGTGCCCTTCACCTGGCTTACGGTAGCCTCTCCACCTTTCTGGTTTTGGCATATCTCTCCCTTGCTCCCGGGGGTAATGTCCTGGTGCCCGACTTGAATTATGCTTATGGTGCTCACTGCCAGCCCATCGATTCAGGTTACCATTACTCCCACTCGCATATCCTTCCCTTGCCCCTCTGTCCTGTGTTGCATTTGCTCATCTCTGCCAAGCCGAATTTCCTTCCCTTGCTCATGCTTATCTACAATCTTCCCTCCCTCCCTGGTAACCCAACTATCATGCTTAATCACAAGTGGTTTCTCAAGGTCCCAACCCCACTTTTCACTCCTGGTGTCAGTCTCTGGCTTAAACCCGTTTCCCATCCCTCCCATCATGCAATAGTCTCCCCAACCTTTACCCCAATTCCCCTCCCTGGTCTGTTCCCTCACCCCGTAGCCATGGAATAACACAGTAAACATTGCAATGGGCTAGTTAACATACTCGAAGATAATTCCTAGAGGTCTTTGCTATTCACTTCCCTGGCTTATCGCTTCTCCTTCATCTGTATCAATTATGATCTTCCCACCAACCTTCCTGCTTTCATAATCCTCGTCCACCTTTCTCTGTCCCATCACCCCTCCTGGCTTATCCTTCCCACCTCCTTCATGACCCTGGCACTCACTGCCACTTTTCCCCTATCTTTTGTCAGCTGTCATGTGGGAGGCCACTGCACCCATCATCGTGAGCGTGTGGGGTGTGATGGTTAGTACCCTTCCCTTATGTGGCCTGACTACCATAACTGGCAGGCATACTTGGGCACACACCCCGATCGGGGGTAATTATTTTTATCATTAATAATTATTATAATATATTATATTAAAATTTAGTTATAATTTAGTTACTTTTTATAATTTAATTTAACAACTTGAGACCTATAATAAATTAAACATTTTAATTCTTATAAATATTGATTTACCATAAAAAAAGACTATATTATTAATAGTACCACAAATATTTTCTATACTAATATGTTTATAGACAATATATAGATAATATGTGAGTGGTGAACTTGCTTTGAGTGGTAACCTTTCTTTGCTTGAGTGTAGCCATTACTCTTTGCCCCCAGCCATTCAATCGCACATCCACATGATTTTGGAGTGTCTAATAAAAATTAGACAACTATTTTGTATTTTAATTATTTTGAATAACATTGTTTTTCTTACGCAGGTGGGAAAATCTATCATAACTGAGTTATCAAACCAACAGTGAGGACAATTATCTCTACCTGTTATCTGCAAATGGAGGCTAACTCATTACTCCTATTCAAGGAAAACCACTCCAACTGGAATAACCTGCTAATGGTCCGTAAAGGGGTGGGCTTTTACTCTTTCCAAATGCCTCTAGGTATTAGGTCATTAACCTAATTCGTCAAGGAAGACGAGCTCTTAGCCAAGCAGAAGAAATTTTAGGGAATACTTGAGGCCCAATGTATAACGCTGTTATTTATTATATAAATTAAATTAATTTAATATTGTTATGCTTTTAAAATATATATAAACAATACAAATAATAATTAATTATTCAGAGTATATAATTACTAATTTAAATTTTATTATTTTTAAAAGTAAATTTATTAAACAGTTCCCTCTAATTATAGGACCATTATAATTAGCCACATATTATTTAAGCTTTATGGTCTCACTTTGGAAAAGAATATTAGCCATTGGCTTGAAAGGCATGGTAAAAGAGCTAAAGGGCAAGCTGGTTTTAGGAGATACCACTCGACTACCGACCATCTTGTCACTCTCCGGATCATTGCCGAGGAATGTCACAATAGTAAAGCTGATCTATTTTGTTGCTTTGAGGACTTTAGAATAACCTTTGACACTGTTCCTCGGGATAAGCTTTGGAAAAGACTTGATGAGATAATGATTCCTCCTGAGTTGAAGATTGTTGTGATTCGCTTATATGAGACGATTGTTGCCAAACTTAAAACCAACGAAGGGTAGTCTAAAGATATTAAATGCAATATCGTGGTTAAGAAAGGGTGTCCCCTTTCCCCTACCTTTTTTGGATTTAAATCAATAAACCAGAGGAGTGTTTGGAAATCGCGCGGTGCAAAGGAATCGAATTTACTAATATTATCATTTCTCTCCTCCTCTATGTTAATGCTATCGTTCTTCTTGCTAGAATCCATGAGGACCTAGATAAGCAACTTAATACTCTTCATTACTATTGCTCCAAGATGGGTATGATGGTTAATACCAGCAAGACTAAAATCATGATAATTAAATCCAAAAAGATCACCCATGGAAATTTATTCTATGATAACAATTCCTTGGAACATGTCTTGTTTTATAAATATTTGGGTATTGACATTCCTTATCAGCTCAACTAGAACGAAAGTATTGAGAAAAGGATTATGGGAGGTTGGAAAGCCTATTATGTGCTTGAAAACAATTGTAAGTCGATTGATCTTTATATTTGGAGTAAAAACAAGGTTCCTCTTTGAAACCCTCGTCACCCTTGTTGTCCTATATGGTTATGAATTTTGGGGTTGCAATATATCCAGAGAGTCATTGAGAAAGATTGAGATTATTCAAAAGAAATTCATAACTTACAATCTCAAGATCAAGGGAAATACCCCCTATCTTATACTCCTTATCGAACTTGGCCTCTCGCATATTAAAAGCAGGGCTATGTTTAAATATCTATTGTATAAGAAGATGTTTTACAACATGGAATCGAAGAGGCTTCCTAAAATTGTTTATAACTTTAGTCAAAACCCCCACCTTCACCTCAAGCATGGGTGGCATAAGGATGCCCAGTCTTGGCTAAACCATGGGGGGATAAATGAGGAGACCATCATGGGAAGCAAGGATAGTGTCAAAGATACTATCACCTCCAAATTTAAGGATAAGCTATGTGACAATAAGGAGTTGGAGGGTAAAAGGAAACTAAGATACTATAAGGAGGTGATCAAACCCACCCTTGAGAACCAAAATTAGTTTTCTGTTTTGACCAACTCGAAGAAAAAGTTGAACATCGCAAAGATTAGAACTAATTCTCATGAGATTTGAAGTGAAACCGGGGGATGGTCTACTCCCAAGACTCCCTCACACGATAGACTTTTTTAGCTTTGCAATACTAAGAGAGTGGAGGATGAAAAGCACGTTCTTTTAGATTGCTCATCCCTTAATCACATCCGCTCTCATTTATCTAACATCTATCACACTTCCAATCTTCTTGACCTATTAAGTCAGCTCAACTATAGTGATCATTTATCTAACATCTATCACACTTCCAATCTTCTTGACCTATTAAGTCAGCTCAACTATAGTGATCTTGGTGTGCCTCTTCCCTCATCCGCTCTCATTTATCTAACATCTATCACACTTCCAATCTTCTTGACCTATTAAGTCAGCTCAACTATAGTGATCTTGGTGTGCCTCTTGCCTTCTTTTTGAGTAGAGAAATAAGATTCTAAAAGATTACAATTAGATTTTTCTTCTTAAGATTTGATAAACCACATTGGTCTTAGTGGACGTTAATCATCATCCACATCATCATCACAAAATAAATATAACTATTAATTAAATCTACATATAATGATATTTAAATTCTGAATATCAAAGAATTAAAAAAATAGAAAGTAATTTTTTTTTAAACCAATATGTTTTTTATTAGATATAAAAAGATGTTAACATTTCATGAATATTATCCTTATTATTGTCTTTCTATGACTACTCATCGATTTTCTTTTATCCTCACTCTAATAAAACGCAAGAAAGCAACTTCCTAATCTACCACCTACCTTTCAAACAAAATTAATCCATGGACTTTCCCAAAAAGAGAAAATGGTCTACATAATACCAATGATGTCCTCCGATGTCACATTTGCACAAAATACAACTTAGAGGAAAAATATATAACGTACAAATAGAGAGGTAATTATTCATGAGTACCATTCACATCTTTATATATAGATATATAAGAGGACTATCATAAAACCTAGCGCGGGCACATATAACTATATATGGAATATTTTAATACAGATAACACGATTAGGAAATATCCGCTGATTCATAAATGGAATGAAGGCTTCATGAATATCCAATATCAAGAACCAATTTATATTCCTCGAGGAAAGCATTGATGAATACCTGGTAACAACATTACAAATATCCTGACAGCTTATCGATCTAGAACAGCCAGAGTCCAAGACGAATTCACGACCAACAAAACTTGCTTGCCTTCAGATTCTGAACATTTATCTTGAAAATCTACGGATACATCCGACATAAAATCATCTGTCTCCTGATAAACTGGTAAAACATTTGGGAATCTTGAGTGCGGTGGTAATTTCAAACTTCAACAACCAAAAACTTAAAAGCTCGGCTTCAGATGGGCTTGTAACCAGATCTGACAACATTACCCTGAAATTTCATTAGGGTTTCAGTGTGCTCATATACCAGTATCCATCTCCCTCGGCTTCACGATCGGGGCTGCGAATCGAGCAGAGAATCCTAGATAACCATATTCTTCCTCCTCTCGAGACCCATCGTCGAAGTTGAGGGAATAGCTAAGTGGGTCGTACTGAAACCAACCTGATTTCGTGGACATGAAAGCGCCCCTGCCATTATTGCTTCCTTTCAATCTACGAACGTAGTTCCTCCACCTCTGTTCCCTTCCATATAAACTCGCAGTGCCATCGACCACCGACTCTGCCCATTTCGACTTTGTTGTCGGAGTTGTCGACAAAATTGATCCCTCTTCGTCGCCGCTATAACAACAACAACACCAGAGACTGAGAAACTTGGACACAAAACTGCTCTTGGGGCGAAGGCCGTCACTGGTTTCCTCAGCGAAACCAACCAGTGGTCGATCTTCGTAGCTCCACATAATGAAAATTTTGTGGGATTTTCGCAGATCAGAGGAATATATTATATCATAAACGAGACTCTGAATATAATAATGAAAGGGAGCTAACCAATAATGGAGAGTCCACTAGATTGTATCTAAGGAGACGTAAATTTGTATGTCTGCCTCTCGGACAAAGGAGTGACTATTGAAGATTCCCCAGAGTTTTGTTCGTGGATTGCAACTGAAAAAAGTGGGATCTCGTGGCTTAAACGTGTTTGGAACAATAATACTAATCGTACCTCACCATTATTATTTTAATGGTGAATTCGACTTTACTTTACCCTTACCTAGTGATTGAAATCAATTCTCATTTAAGGATTTGATTTAACCTAATTTATTTTTTATATTTTTTTATTATTATGAAAATAAGTAATTTGTGAATGATCATTAAATGTGTAATGGTTGTAGATTTTATCTAAGCATAAATTGTAATGACTAAGCAGTTACATGAATAATTTTATAAATTACCATGTTAGGTAAATGTAGAGACAGAAAATTATTACTTATTAATATTTAAATGTTATTTATTCAAAATGTTGAATTAAGTAATATGGAAAATAACTTTGTGAGGAAAAGTTATTACTTTCTCTTGCTTAAGTTAAAAAGAAACAGTTGCCAGCAAAGAGGGGCAACCCTAACTACTTTTCTTACCATAGAAATGGAAAAGAAGAAAAGAAGCCTGGGCTGTTAAGGAACAGGCAGGAAAAGATTAGAGACAGAAGCAAGAAGAAAAGGGTACTATGTCTGGTGAGGACCAGATAGTCCCAGCACTGTAGTGCCCAATACTGCACAGCTGAATAGTGTGCATTACCTTGCAGAAGGCAGAGGCCTGCAAGTGAGCTTGGGGGAGAGAATCAAGTCTATACGACTGATCTCGTGGATGGGAGGTTAACAAGCTGTTTATGAGTCTTTGTTTCAGGCAGAAAATTGAAGAGGACGCGGTACAGGTAAGTGAAATATGACTACATTATTATTATAGAAATCTTCTTTTTGTTAAGAAAGTTATTTAATTATCTGTAAAAAAAAGAAAGAAAGCAATGTTATTCAGTTTCCCAGAATATTAGTTATCTGGAAAGTAAAACTTTATTATTCTGGAAGAAAACTTTAGTACAAGTCTGTAGGATTTCTGGTTCCTATAAATGAACAAATAACATAAGCTGAACAGATAATATAACACGGTCTTCAAGAATTAAACCATTAGTTATGCTACAATTTGCCCAACTCGTAGATAACAAACAAAGGAAATAAACAGATAAGGTTCGGGGCTCTATTGATTATGAACCGAGAAGAATTTATATGATATATTTTACAATCATGTTAGCATAGTTTAAATTAGACTGTTAATACAGTCTTTCAGACATCAATACCTGGAAAAGCAAATGTGAGATACATAGTACAGACAACCGTCAAATGTAGCATAAACAACAGAGTATTCTGGCTAACAAATAAGACCGAGGGTTTAAGAAACGGTTAAAACATTACAACACTTAACCCTGATAACATCAGCGGAGTCGACCAACATAAGTAGTTGACAGTGACCGCATGGTAAAAGTTAAGCAATCATATACAAATAGAAACCATGTATTATACGCTGAACAAATAATTATTCACGAAAACTCTGCTTCAACCATGGAAGAACAATATATGCATCAATACCATATCGTGAATTGTTTGCTGGCAGGGCCGACATCGATATAAACTTAAATCCTTAATAAGAATCAACCGATGAAAGCATTCTGCCGGAAAAGAAAAACCAGTACTTCGAAAAGCTAGAGATACATTTTAAATGATAACCGGGAACATAACTAAAACCATAAATCGAAATTAGAAATGCATCTTTCCTGAAATACAGGAATATATATATATCTCTGAGGAAACGGAAAAGAAAACAGATGTACAGTCCTGAGAATGAATCAACCAAATCAGTAGCTATTATGACAGGGTATGAACCTCCTAAGATCACAGTTAACCCGACGACCGAGTAACCTCAGTCTGCGCAAACCTCAGATCATAGCCGGAATAAATATTAAAATTTATATAGAACAGAGTACTCGAACAGCAAATAATAACCGTGCAAGCCAATACAAGGCTGGAGCCGAGCATGATACATAACATTGTATAAAAGACGCTATAAGGGGGTAAGCCGACTGGCTAAGCCCGATAACATACATGAAAATTGGTCCATTGCAGATTCTGAAACCCGAGAGGGTTTGGAAAGGGTCAGGTTATCAAACCCTGAACCCAACTACCAGAAGCGACAAGGTAAATAAAATAAAGATAAAACCCTTCATGACCGGGACTTATTGTTGAAGAAATTCACAACTCGGACCAGTCGAAAGAGAGCACGATGAGACTCCTGGTAAAAAGAAAATCATATTCAGCCAGTGAGCCCATAAAAGAAACTGAAGACCGTGGCGAGGAGACCTACCTGTAATGCGCAGAGAAGACTGGAAGTGCAGGGAACCCTCCATCAGCATACCTCGCGCTCCATATCCTGAACCTTTTACAATATTAACCGGCCGTTAGGGTTTGATAAATGTAGGTTTAAGAAAATAAAACATACTGATTTAATTAAAACAAGAATCGCCATTACCTTCAGGCGAATATCAGATGAGAAAACCCCGGGTTATCTCCTGTAGATGAATAGCAACGACGGTCTCTTTCCAGGTAGGTCACAACGCAGTGAAACTGTGGGTATACCACTGTGAAGGAGGAGCCGAGTTGAGGCGGCCTTGGTATAATCAGAGGAGATCCGAGCCGATAGGCTCTGCCTTGCAGACATCACGAAAATGCCGAAAAACCCTAGACCAAACTCCTTTTATTCCAGGCCAAAACATTACCACCGTCGATCTTCCAGGTGAAATCCTGGGCGTCCAAATTCATGGCGTGATCCCGAGGGATTACGGGCGACCTGCAAGAATTTAATATCCCAGCTACCGTGGCTCCATCTCCGAGAGCTATATCAGCTCCGGACAGCAAGTAGAGCTTAACAGTGCATGAACGCTGGAACCGCGAAGTTAGCCTTAAATTCCAGGGCCAGGTGGCGGCGTAAATGCCGAAACGATAAGACACCATATCAGCCCAATGACAATATGGATTCGCATGAAATGTCTCAATACATATATATCTATATTAATTCATGAATCGACTAACGGGTCGTAACAATTTTATATGTGCAACCATTCATACATTGTAGTAATATTTAGAGTTAAATATTAAATGGAGGTAGGTAGAGTTAGGTCCGTGGTAATTAAAAAAAAAAAATTATTTTTACTATGTAAGAGTTGTAACATATGGTAAGAGTTGTGACATATGGTATCAGAGCCCAGATACAACACTGTGGCCTCTGGGTAAAACAACAATGACAGACAGGGACATTGTATTAAACAACTAATAAGAGTCATTCCTGATAATACTCTTGAATGTCTCTTTCTGTGTTGAATGAAGTACAGGTTTCCAGGTACAGATTTCTGATATTGCAGACCGAAGCATGAGGAGAGCAGATAGTACCTCATGGCGACCTGTAACGGGACAAGGAGTACCAGGTCCAGAAAATAACCCAGAACTATGGGTGCAACTTGGGGAAGAAGCCAGAGTTACGAATCAAGCAATCTTAGAGACGGTGCAAGAGCTGAAGAATGAGATGGCTCGACTACGGGAAGACAATGCTCGGTTAACAATGGAGCAAGAAAAGATCTTAAAGAGTTTATCTGATAAACAAAATCAATTACCAAATAATCCCAGTGCCGAACAGCAAAGGATGTCCGAGGAACAGAACCATCATATACCCCCCGAAGGATCAGAGGAGCAGGAGGAACGCTCGGATAATGTGTTTGACCAGCAAACCTCAAAAAGACAGAAGGTAGAATTACAAGGAGAATTCCGTAAAATCAAACCACCACATTTTGATGGGGAACAAGAGGAAGCAACTGAAGCCTGGATCATTAATATGAATAAGTATTTCCAGCTTTATGAATATGATAACAACCTTAAAGCGCGATTGGCTATTTTCCAATTACAAGGTAAAGCCACCTTATGGTGGGAGGAGGTGAAGATAGTGAAAGGGGTCACCGAACAAAATATTACATGGGATAACTTTCAGAGATTCTTCAAGGAGCGATATTTAACAGAACGCTTCTATGATGAGAAGGCAAGGGAGTTCCATGATTTGCGATTAGGACAGCAAACTATGGACGAATTTGTCACCCGCTTTACCTCCTTACTTCGTTACGTACCATACATAAGGGAAGAAAAGGCAAAGGTCCAGCGATTTATTAGCAGTTTACCAGTATATATGCGGGAGAGGATTGAGTTTGACAATCCAAAATCGATGGATGAGGTAATCCGTAAAGCTAGAATTTGTTATCAGCAAAGTAAACAGAAAGGGGAAGCTGCTAACAGAAAATGGAATGAGAAGAAAGGGTTCAAGACAGTGGGAAACAGCAAAGGGAATCGCAGCAATGGCAGTAAAGGAAGTAGCAAAGGAGCAAACAGCAGATTTGCACCTAGAACTACCTCTAAGTTCAGAACCACTAATGAATCCAAGGTCAGCGAACAACACTCAAGGTTGGACAGTGAAAATGCAGCAAGACCCCCGGTGCAGTGTTGGGGTTGCGGGGGACCTCACTACATTAAAAACTGTCCACAGCGGAAAGGAGCTGAACAATTATCTCAAGTTCATGAAGCTTCAACCGTGGGTGAGGTTGGACGCAGCATACCCAGAATTAACGCGGCTCTGGAAGATCGTCAGGCGGAATACCAGCCAACCATGGTTGAGTTCGAAGGTAAAATCTCAAACCTTAGTATATCTGTTTTAATTGACCCAGGGGCTACATTAAGCTATGTGAGCCCTAAGATAGTGGAACGTTGTAGTTTACAACCTGTTAAATTTAAAAATCCTTGGCTAGTGCAACTCGCTACCGGAGCCAAGCGGCGGGTAACAGCCAAAATCAACGACTGTTCATTTATTATAGCAGACCAGCCAGTGACAGCTGATCTAAATGTACTTCCTCTCGGATCCTATGACATCCTAATCGGCATGGACTGGTTAGAAAAACACTGGTCATTAGTCGATTGCAAAACTAAAATTATTTATTACAGAGATCAGCAAGGAAACAGGAAAGAATTGCAAGGAATTAAGCAACCAGTACAAGTTCGCCCAATAACTGCCAATCAACTGATGAAGTGCATACGGAAGGGGTGTCAGGTTTACGCCATCCAGGTGGGGTATGTGAACTCCAAGGATAAATCAGTTTCTTTGAACAGCATTCCTATAATACAGGAATTTACAGATGTATTTCCAGAGGAAATTCCTGGACTACCGCCGCGAAGAAATATAGATTTTACTATTGAGTTGATACCCGGGGCTGCCCCAGTATCCCGAGCACCCTACAGAATGAGTACACCAGAGCTGACAGAACTAAAAATGCAGTTGCAAGAGCTTCTAGACAAAGAGTACATTCGCCCTAGTGTATCCCCATGGGGAGCTCCAGTTTTATTCGTCAAGAAAAAGGATGGTACTCTTCGAATGTGCATTGATTACAGACAATTGAATAAGTTAACCATCAAAAATAAGTATCCTTTACCCCGGATCGATGAATTATTCGATCAAGTGAAAGGCGCAACAGTATTCTCCAAAATCGATTTGCGATCAGGATATCATCAAATTCGAATTAAGGATGAGGACATCGCTAAAACAGCCTTTAGAACAAGGTATGGACATTATGAATTTGTGGTTTTGCCGTTTGGGCTAACCAACGCCCCTGCAACCTTTATGTGTTTAATGAACAACATCTTTCACCCATACCTGGATCAATTTGTGCTAATATTCATTGACGACATATTAATATACTCACGCACAATCGAAGAACATCATGAACATCTTCGAATGGTATTACAGACCCTTCGAGAACATCAGCTGTATGCAAAATTTAGTAAGTGTGACTTCTTTAAAGAAGAAATCCAATATTTGGGTCATGTAATCACCAAGGAGGGAATTGCTGTAGATCCGGAAAAGATAAAGGCTATAATGGACTGGCCCGTGCCAAAAGATGTAGCGGATGTTCGATCCTTCATGGGATTGGCTGGGTATTACAGGAGATTCGTGGAAGGTTTCTCAAAAGTAGCCTTTCCCATCACTTCATTACAGAAGAAAGGAAGGACATTCCAGTGGACCCCAAATTGCCAGAAAAGTTTTGAACAACTGAAACATCTGCTTACTACAGCACCAGTTTTGAGTATAGCAGACCCGCATAAGGATTATGTGGTCTGCACAGATGCAAGTAAGGAAGGTTTGGGAGGAGTTTTGATGCAAGAGGGTAGAGTAATTGCTTACGAATCCCGTAAGTTAAAAGAACATGAGCAGAGATACTCCGCTTATGACTTGGAACTGGCTGCTGTTATACATGCCCTAAAAATGTGGCGGCATTATCTTATGGGCAGGAAATTTTTACTGCTCACCGACCACCATAGTTTGACCAGTTATTTCAGCCAGCCTACTTTAAACGCTAGGCAAGCACGATGGATAGATTTTCTAAGTGGTTTCGACTTCGATATAAAGCATTTGCAAGGGAAAGCAAATAGAGTAGCAGACGCGTTAAGCAGGAAGGTACAAAGCCTATATGAAGTTTCCATCACTGGGTGGAAAAACCCCTTTCTGGACATAATAAAGGAAATTTCGGACCAGAATACAGAATATCAGCAGCTAAAACAGCAAATACAGCAATCTGCTGGGAAGAACAGCCAATCAGAATACAGGATAGATGATGTAGGAATTGTCTATTTCAAGCAAAGAATATACGTACCCAATCAAAACAAAGTCAAAAATCTGATTATGGACGAATTCCACATCAGTCATTATGCTGGCCATCCGGGTTATCAAAAAATGATTACAGCAATCCGGAAAGAATATTTCTGGCCAGGAATGAAAAAGGATATTGTAGAGTACTTGGCACGGTGCTTGGAATGTCAGCAAATTAAAGCTGAACATCAACATCCAGCAGGGCTGTTACAACCCTTGCCCATTCCGGAATGGAAGTGGGAAATCATTTCCATGGATTTTATTACGGGCTTACCTAGGACAAAGAAAAACAACGATTCCATTATGGTAGTAGTGGACAAATTGAGTAAGGCTGCACATTTTATACCAGTGCAATCTACCTACAGAGCTGCACAAATCGCTCACGTTTTTATGCAGAATGTGTTTAGATTGCATGGCCTTCCGAAAACAATAATTTCGGATCGGGACGTGAAATTCACATCAGCATTCTGGAAAACACTGTTTGCAGATTTAGGTACTCAGTTGAATTTTAGCACCGCATACCACCCGCAGACAGATGGACAGACGGAACGAGTAAACCAAGTAGTTGAAGACATGCTAAGGGCTTACGTCATGCAACAACCCACACGATGGGAAGAGTATTTACATTTGGTGGAATTCGCATATAACAATGGTTATCACACTTCAACGCAAATGAGTCCATTTGAGGTTATGTATGGCCGAAAATGCCGTACACCTTCCAGCTGGGGAGGACCTGAAGATAAATTAAGTCTAGGACCTGACATGCTTAAGGAGATGGAGGATATGGTAAAGAGAGTACGTGCTAATCTGAAGGCGGCACAGGATAGACAAAAGAATTTCGCTGATCGGAAAAGGAGATTTAAGGAATATCAGGTTGGAGATCATGTGTATGTTCGAATTCAGGCCAAAAGAAGCACCTTACAGTGGGCTGGTTGCTCTAAATTAGCGCCTAGATATTGTGGACCTTTTCAGATATTAGCAAGGGTTGGACCAGTAGCATATCAGCTGGCCTTGCCAAGTCATATCCGGGTCCATAATGTGTTCCATGTTTCAGTCCTAAAGAAGTATGTGTATGACCCTAACCATGTAATCCGATGGCAGGATATACAGGTGGGTTATGGTTATAATAAAAATTTAATGAAAATCCTATTAGAAAGAAAAACTAATTCAGAATGTGTGTATTGCAGGTCGAACCGGAAGGAGAAGTACTGGTCGAACCGCTGAGCATTCTCGACCAGAGAGAAGTGCAGCTGCGGAAACGAGTTATTACCCAAGTTAAGGTACAATGGCGGCATTTTGGGCCCGAAGAGGCCACTTGGGAAGACCAGGAACTGATGAGGAAGACCTATCCAGACCTGTTTGCAACTGTAAGACACCGAGACGGTGTCCAATCTCAGGGGGAGGAGATGTAATGACTAAGCAGTTACATGAATAATTTTATAAATTACCATGTTAGGTAAATGTAGAGACAGAAAATTATTACTTATTAATATTTAAATGTTATTTATTCAAAATGTTGAATTAAGTAATATTGAAAATAACTTTGTGAGGAAAAGTTATTACTTTCTCTTTCTTAAGTTAAAAAGAAACAGTTGCCAGCAAAGAGGGGCAACCCTAACTACTTTTCTTACCATAGAAATGGAAAAGAAGAAAAGAAGCCTGGGCTGTTAAGGAACAGGCAGGAAAAGATTAGAGACAGAAGCAAGAAGAAAAGGGTACTATGTCTGGTGAGGACCAGATAGTCCCAGCACTGTAGTGCCCAATACTGCACAGCTGAATAGTGTGCATTACCTTGCAGAAGGCAGAGGCCTGCAAGTGAGCTTGGGGGAGAGAATCAAGTCTATACGACTGATCTCGTGGATGGGAGGTTAACAAGCTGTTTATGAGTCTTTGTTTCAGGCAGAAAATTGAAGAGGACGCGGTACAGGTAAGTGAAATATGACTACATTATTATTATAGAAATCTTCTTTTTGTTAAGAAAGTTATTTAATTATCTGTAAAAAAAGAAAGAAAGCAATGTTATTCAGTTTCCCAGAATATTAGTTATCTGGAAAGTAAAACTTTATTATTCTGGAAGAAAACTTTAGTACAAGTCTGTAGGATTTCTGGTTCCTATAAATGAACAAATAACATAAGCTGAACAGATAATATAACACGGTCTTCAAGAATTAAACCATTAGTTATGCTACAATTTGCCCAACTCGTAGATAACAAACAAAGGAAATAAACAGATAAGGTTCGGGGCTCTATTGATTATGAACCGAGAAGAATTTATATGATATATTTTACAATCATGTTAGCATAGTTTAAATTAGACTGTTAATACAGTCTTTCAGACATCAATACCTGGAAAAGCAAATGTGAGATACATAGTACAGACAACCGTCAAATGTAGCATAAACAACAGAGTATTCTGGCTAACAAATAAGACCGAGGGTTTAAGAAACGGTTAGAACATTACAACACTTAACCCTGATAACATCAGCGGAGTCGACCAACATAAGTAGTTGTCAGTGACCGCATGGTAAAAGTTAAGCAATCATATACAAATAGAAACCATGTATTATACGCTGAACAAATAATTATTCACGAAAACTCTGCTTCAACCATGGAAGAACAATATATGCATCAATACCATATCGTGAATTGTTTGCTGGCAGGGCCGACATCGATATAAACTTAAATCCTTAATAAGAATCAACCGATGAAAGCATTCTGCCGGAAAAGAAAAACCAGTACTTCGAAAAGCTAGAGATACATTTTAAATGATAACCGGGAACATAACTAAAACCATAAATCGAAATTAGAAATGCATCTTTCCTGAAATACAGGAATATATATATATCTCTGAGGAAACGGAAAAGAAAACAGATGTACAGTCCTGAGAATGAATCAACCAAATCAGTAGCTATTATGACAGGGTATGAACCTCCTAAGATCACAGTTAACCCGACGACCGAGTAACCTCAGTCTGCGCAAACCTCAGATCATAGCCGGAATAAATATTAAAATTTATATAGAACAGAGTACTCGAACAGCAAATAATAACCGTGCAAGCCAATACAAGGCTGGAGCCGAGCATGATACATAACATTGTATAAAAGACGCTATAAGGGGGTAAGCCGACTGGCTAAGCCCGATAACATACATGAAAATTGGTCCATTGCAGATTCTGAAACCCGAGAGGGTTTGGAAAGGGTCAGGTTATCAAACCCTGAACCCAACTACCAGAAGCGACAAGGTAAATAAAATAAAGATAAAACCCTTCATGACCGGGACTTATTGTTGAAGAAATTCACAACTCGGACCAGTCGAAAGAGAGCACGATGAGACTCCTGGTAAAAAGAAAATCATATTCAGCCAGTGAGCCCATAAAAGAAACTGAAGACCGTGGCGAGGAGACCTACCTGTAATGCGCAGAGAAGACTGGAAGTGCAGGGAACCCTCCATCAGCATACCTCGCGCTCCATATCCTGAACCTTTTACAATATTAACCGGCCGTTAGGGTTTGATAAATGTAGGTTTAAGAAAATAAAACATACTGATTTAATTAAAACAAGAATCGCCATTACCTTCAGGCGAATATCAGATGAGAAAACCCCGGGTTATCTCCTGTAGATGAATAGCAACGACGGTCTCTTTCCAGGTAGGTCACAACGCAGTGAAACTGTGGGTATACCACTGTGAAGGAGGAGCCGAGTTGAGGCGGCCTTGGTATCATCAGAGGAGATCCGAGCCGATAGGCTCTGCCTTGCAGACTTCACGAAAATGCCGAAAAACCCTAGACCAAACTCCTTTTATTCCAGGCCAAAACATTACCACCGTCGATCTTCCAGGTGAAATCCTGGGCGTCCAAATTCATGGCGTGATCCCGAGGGATTACGGGCAACCTGCAAGAATTTAATATCCCAGCTACCGTGGCTCCATCTCCGAGAGCTATATCAGCTCCGGACAGCAAGTAGAGCTTAACAGTGCATGAACGCTGGAACTGCGAAGTTAGCCTTAAATTCCAGGGCCAGGTGGCGGCGTAAATGCCGAAACGATAAGACACCATATCAGCCCAATGACAATATGGATTCGCATGAAATGTCTCAATACATATATATATCTATATTAATTCATGAATCGACTAACGGGTCGTAACAATTTTATATGTGCAACCATTCATACATTGTAGTAATATTTAGAGTTAAATATTAAATGGAGGTAGGTAGAGTTAGGTCCGTGGTAATTAAAAAAAAAAAAATTATTTTTACTATGTAAGAGTTGTAACATATGGTAAGAGTTGTGACATATACATATATGCGAGAGCTAACCAGATTGTTATTGGGCATTTAATGTACCCGATAGCAGCTTCACCACAGGTATATGGCATATGTAACGTGACAGTTCTCCGGTTGGGAAAGGTCATACCGACGAGATATACTTGCCCCTTGATATTGTTTGCAAACAATGACAATACTACAATACGTATAATTTATTATTGCATACTCTCATTGAATGTTGCAGAATTTCAAATTCGGTATTGCGCTCAGGATTTCAAATTCGGTATTACACCTAATTTTTGAAATGAAATCCTCTTCCATTTGACGTTTGAGATACGATTCGAAAAAACTTGCTCGTCAAAGAGAAACCTTGATCGAAGCTAGTATCAAGGACGCTGATGGACAGGTGGTGGCCTGCTCAATGCACGACGTGTTACATGAACTAGCACTGCAAATTGCTGAGAAGGAAGAAAATCGCTGCTTTAGAGCAGGAAAAGCTTTGGAGGAATTCCCTTTGAAAGATTGCATAGGTAAGGGCAGGATTTCTCTGATGGAGAACAAATTTAAGTCAATCCCTGATGAATTCAAAGGTCAGGATATCCAGGCGATGCTGCGATCTGAGAGGAAATCTATAGAAGATATTCTATCCAGTGTGACGAGGACTCTTACATCTATTAGAGTGCTGGATTTGGGAGGAACGTCCATCAAAACAACATTGCCTGGTAGCTTTGGAGTGTTGAAGCATCTGGTTTCCTTCCATCTAGCACAAGCGCCGATAGCGGCACTG
>APFE031119188.1:0-10231 GCA_000404065.3 Pinus taeda | reverse complement strand
AATATTTCTATCTTGTTTAGTAGCCCAAGAAAGTATTTCAAAGTTATTGATTCCCTAATTTTTTTTTTATTTAATAAAGAGAAAAGAAAAATATTACAAGTGGATTTGGTTGGTCATCAAGTGAACAATCAATTTATGTAGTGCACACAAAAAAACATATGAACATTTATAATAAAGTTTATTTTCCGCTTTCTATGATTTAGTATTATAGTAACAAATTAGAAGCTGTTGAGGTGGATATCTAATACCATTTCTTGTGTCATGTGAATATCAACAGAAAAAATAATATGAAAAGTGTGTCAAATGATTCTAGCTCAACTAGTTAAGTGAACAATTTTTTTCTCAATATCAATGCCTTCAATTCTCTGGAGACATGTTGTAACTAGTTTGTTTGTAGAATTTTTGAAATAGTTTTGTCACGTGTAGCAACATACGGAAATATTTTGAGGTTATTTATTCGCTAATTTTGTTTTGTTTTAAGTGAAAAAAGAAAAAAATCTTACAAGGGGATTTTGTTGATCCTCTACGAATGATTAAGTTTATGTAGTGCACATTTAAAAACATATGAACATTTATAATACTATTTTTTTCACTTGCCATGAATTGTTATTATAGTAAAGAATTTAAAGTTTTTGAGGTAAATATCAAAGGAGAGTTCGTGCTTTCATATTAATCTCAATAAAATCATAAATAATGAAAAGAAAAATACTTTCATTTACCAATATTTTTCTACATATGTGTTTAAATTTGTCCGTCACCTGAGTTGAATTTGTGTATCTATGTGGTATCAAAATATTTCGAAAAAATATTACTTTGAAATTATATTCATTGCTATACTGACCAAAATCAACAGTGGAAACAATATAAACGTGCACAAGAAATAAATGTAGGCTAATAAGTCACTAGCATTTTTCCCACCTAGTATATGTTATTTTCTTGGCCAATCCTTTTACCTAGTAGCAGAAGAGGTAAAAACTCTAAGATCATCAGGTAAGGAGTGAATGTGTAGGACATCCTATGGAAAATAGATTATCTAAACGAATGTCACTGGCAAAACCAATCACTACCAGCCAACATAGAACTGTCTTCTTGCAATTCACACTTGAGCCGATATTTCTTGCCATAGATCAACTACCTCGTGTTAATCACTTCAATGAGATTTTAGTATGCTCTTTCATGATATGGTTTCCATTAACAACGTCCCACTTTTATGGATATTTTTATCCATTTGCCTAGGTTTTTCCCATAAAAGCTCGCCTTTCTCTTGTGTGAGGCTTTTCCTCATAAAATCTGGCCTTTCTCTCCCACACGCCTTTTATCTTTTTCTTAAATTAGCATATTTCTCCAGATAAGTAGGTTAATGGATATTTATCTCCAATCCATTAAGCTTATCTAGAGTTGGATCTAGAAGTATTATCATGAAGCAATTATCCCTTCCCATTAACCAATGGGATTTGGCAAGAATATCATCCCTTGGTGTCTCGGTTGTCCAAGTGATTAAATTATTATATTTAATAGTAAAGTATTTAATTTCCTTGTTATACATGAGACCAAGGTTTTCTTAACATAGGTTAGAAAAGTTTTACATACAATGGAGGAGTGTTACATTATTATTATATATGAATGATAATAATAATAATGATAATGATAATAATAATTTACATACGCTAACTTTAACATTATATATATGCAACAAATCTTTAAATTTCCTCAATTCTAAGGTGTAAACTATATATATAGCCTCTATCATTGCAAATTTTACATTTTAGAAAAAATCTAATTAATTATTACAAGACAACATAATCACCTTTTCTATACGCGTTAATGATTGAATCCGTTTAATATAGAATGGAATACCATGGCATCACTAAAGTCATTGCAAATTTACAATATAGTATTGTTATCTTTAATTGGTGCAAAGTTATAGAGCTTGTATATTTTTAAAATAATTATTAGGTTGTAGTTGGCTTAAGTTTTTCTTAACTAGAATTGGTGACATAATGTGATACCATCATTTCGTTACTAAATGTTCATATCTATTTTTCTAAGGAAAATATGTATCAAAATATTGGTAATAATATGGAAATTGGGTGTCAAAGGAGTTTAGCTCAAGCAGTAGAGGCACATATTGTCTTTCTAGTTGTGGTGGGTTCAAATCTATGGAGACATGCTATACTTGGTGAAAATTGTGAAAGAAGGTCATATAAAGGAGTTCTATTGGGTTCTCCCATAAATCTTTGGTTGAAAAAAAGGAACATTAAAATTGGGGCAAATGATCTTAGCTCAAATAGTTAGATGAAGACTTGATTTCTCTAATAGATTGTCTTAAATTCTCTAGAGGCGTGTTCTACTTGGTTTGCTAGTAGCATTTTTGAAATAGTTATATCTTGTGTAATAGTCTAAGCTAAAGTTTCAATGTTACTGATTCTCAAATTTTATTTTATTTTTATTCTAAGAAAGGGAAAAGAAAAATCTTACAAGTGGATTTGGTTGGTCATCTAGTGATGATTAAGTTTATGCAGTGCATAAGAAAAAACATATGAACATTTATGATATAATTTATTTTCCACTTTTTATGATTTATGATTATAGTAAGGGATTAGAAGTTATTCAGGTAGACATGACATTTCTTGGTATCATATGAATCTCAAGAAAAAATGATATGAAAAGTGGGTCAAGTGATCCTAGCTCAAGTAGTTAGGTGAATAATTTTTTCCTTAAGCTTAGTTCCTTCAATTCTTTGGAGACACGTTCTAATTACTTTGATTGTAGAATTTTTTAAATAGTTATGTCTTGTGTAACAACAAAAAGAAATATTTGAAGTTCTTGATTCTCTATTTTTGTTTTGGTTTAAGGAAAAAAAATATTACAAGTGGATTTGGTTGATCCTCTACTAATCATTAAGTTTATGTAGGGCACATTTAAAAACAGATGAACATTTCTAATTACATTTATTTTCAGCTTGCCATGATTTATGATCATAGTAAGAAATTTGAATTCGCTGAAGTAAATATTAGATTTGGTTGATCATTTACTAACAATTAAGTTTATGTAGTGCACATTTAAAAAGAGATGAACATTTCTAATTACATTTATTTTTCACTTGCCATGATTTATGATTATAGTAAGAAATTTGAAGTTGTTGAAGTAAATATTGAAGGAGAGTTTTTAGTGTCATGAATCTCAGAAAATCGTATAAAATAGCAAGGAAAATCCTTTTATTTACCAATATTTTTGTGTAGTTGAGTTTAAATCCTTCCATCACCCCAATGAAATTTGTGTATGTATGTTGTATGAAATATTTTGAAAAAATATTACTTTGATATTCTATTCATTCACAATATAGACCAAAAGAAAAAGTGGAAACAATATAGACATGCACAAGAAATAAATGTAGGTTAATTAGTCACTATAATTTTCCCCACCTAGTATATGTTATTTTTTCGGCCAATCTTTTCAAAATGTGAATGTAACTTATAAAATGTTGATCTATTAAACAATAAATTTTCCGGTTCAAAAGAATAGAAATATTGTAAGTTTTACATTTTATATTACAATAACTCTTTATCTCATTTTGCTAAAAAAATATACATAGAAAGATATTTTCCTTTGTAACTCCTCATGGTAGGGAGTTTGTAATTACATTTAATATTATTTACAAAACATTAGTTTACTATTGGACAATGTTTGATAATTTTTTTGAAAAGATATATATATATATATAAAAGAGAAATGTTATCAATTTTTATATGGGGAAAAACTAACTGATAATTGATTGTTCTTACATATATATGGGTGGTCATGTTATTCTTCTTTTATACTTATGTTAAGGGGTAACTATATAGTATATATATGAGGTGATGCACATTAGTGATGGTATCAAAGTGTTGTGAAGTTCATTTCTAATGAATGAACTACTCTAACTTCCATCTTCGCTCTAGTTAAAGATTTGGAAAATGAGGTAGTACCTTGAGAAGGTTAAATGGATTTGCATCATTTGTTCATCAAACTATAAGATATAGATTTGAACATTCTAACCTTCTTGCATTAGTCCTTCACCTACACAAGCATATGATTTGTTGAAGATATTTCAGATATTGATTTGTTGAGGATATTTCACATATTATTATATTTTCAATCATTTTGGTGAGCTCTAATTTTCTAGTTGATATGTTATATATTTATAATTAGATTAAAAACAATTTTGGAACATGATGAAAGAAATATCAATAATTTGATAGTCTCTCTCTGTGTATGTCCAAAAAAATAGCAAGATTGATCGCCATCAAAATTGACGTCCGACCAACAATTCCGTGACATAATCAATTCCGGAGGGCAAAATACCTGGCCAGCTTGAAATGTCGTTTGAAATTGCGAATCAAAGATTTCAAATTTCGGAAGTAACCGTTGCGATGTGCATGTAATGCGAAAAAGGCCAATAACGATGTAACTTCCGTAGACATTGGATCTCCCTTTTTCCATTAAGCACGTCGATTATGTGGTCCCCACTCCCTCCCTGCGCATGATGTAACTTCCCTAAGGATTGGATCTCCTTTTTTCCATTAAGCACGTCGATTATGTAGTCCCCGCTCCCTCCTGCGCATGATGTAACTTCTCTAGATATTGGATCTCCTTTTTTCCATTAACCACGTCGATTATGTGAGCCCCGCTCCCTCCCTGCACATGCCTAAAAAACCGTAACACAATCAAGCTGTTCATTCCATGCCACCACATCCTTATCAAACCTCCGTTTCTTGTTATTCCGATGTGCAGATGTGCAGAATGGTTTGGAAGTTCCGGTAACGGATTTTAAATTTCCTACGAACGGTAACCGATGAGTGCCTCATTTGTCTATAAAACCACATACAGTTTCGAAGCATTCATTTCATTCCTCTCATATCTTTGGCACTCTGAACTGTAGGTTGGTCGTGTGGATGGCCGATGTCCGTATATATTTGTTCTGTGTTTTTATATAGGTGATGTCTACAGTTGCTCTGTGGTTTATGTTGCTCATAGGCTATCCGAAAGCTTTGGATGCATGGAGACGAAGCTTTTCTTCCATGGAAGAATCTGGTATGATTTCATTCTTGTTATGCTAAACTTTTCTCCACTCAGATTTCAGCTTGCCCCTCAGATTTCATGGAAGGAAACATATGTTTTGTGTTTTTTGGTATTTTGTTTCGAAATTTTCGTGTAATCTTAATTGATTTTTAATGTGTTATTAAATTTTTTTGTCTACCCAAGTAGCTGCGGTTGCATACTTTCATCCTTGGAGAATTGTGATAAAGAGAGTTGGTCCGACCCTCTATCAATCATAAGAGGTAAATAGATATGCAATTCCCATTCATACTTTAGCTTTTCTCTAATAACACTAACAAATATAATACTTATGTGTACCATATCATATTTTCACTATGTTCGGCTGTGTTTCTCGCCTTTCTCATTTTTTCTGTGTTTACTGTTGCTTTGTTGCTTTGTGTTGCTACTCCCATGCGTTTATCTTATTCCTAAAATTCTGTGTTGATCGTTGATTTGTGTTACTACTTTCAACGTTATTCCTGGCTTAAAACCACTGAAATTTCTCTTTCTATGTTAGGAACATGCAGTTTAGAGTGTCAGGGTTATCTATACCAATCTCTTTCTATGTTGTATGTTTTCATTTATATTTTTCTTCAGGTTCGCTGTACAAATATGAGACTAGCTACGTCCATGAATATGAACAACCTACATCCTTGAGTGTATAAATGGGACGTTGTAAACTTACATCCTTCAGCGTATAAATGGGATGTTGTCAACTTAGGCACCTCTTGTTTTTGTCATGAACTCTTCTTGAGAAGAGTTTTTAAGGGCGTCAAAGCCGTATGGCCAGGAAAAAATGTACTTCTACGTTCACCTTGCAATTTAATTTCCAACGATGTCGTTGTGGTAAATAACAGCACATTGTTAAAATAACTGAAATACATTTCATAGCAACCGTTTAGGATAAAGAAAGAATCATATTCCATGAGTAGCTTACATCCTAGAGAGTATAAATGGGAGGTTGTAATATTAGGGATGATATTTTAAAAAAGGTGTTTTGTAATATTACAAAGGCAGTGATAATTGTTTTTAAATACATTATCATTTATCTCTTATAATGTTAATGTGTTTTATTGTTTTATATATTATAGTGTGTTTTATGTTTTATATATTATAGATATTTTATTAATTCATTATTTTATCATTATTGAGTATACTATTACATGAATATTTTCATTTATATGTATATTTTTGTTTTTATATTTAGAAATTCGAAACCATTACAAATATATTGTTATCATTATGGAGTTATTATTTATTATAAATTTTTATTTATTTAAAAAAAATCTTAATAAATAATAATTATAATATAAAATTAACTATATTGTAAAATTATATTCATTTTTTTGAAGAAATACTATTATAAGTGACGATATATTTGTTTATTGGATTTGTGAACTTTATTTAATGTAATAATATATTGTTTTTTTTACATTATTTGAGTATAATAGTATAATGTGTTGTAGATATTATGAAAGATTTGATGTGGGAAAGGGAGTGAGGGAGGGAAATGGTGGTGGGAAGAGATGAAGCATAGAAGGGTGGTGGTTGGGAGTATAAGAGGGAGTATAAGAGGGAGAGAGGGAGGGACGGAGTGGGCCAGGTAGAGGGAAATTAATGAAGGAGGCAATGGGGGAGAGGGAAAGGGAGAGGGAAGCGAAGAAGGGGTGAGATAAAGGGGAGGGAGTGGGGAAGAGAGAAAGGGCGTGGGAGAGGGAGGTGGAGAAAGGGTAGATACAAAGGGGAACGAGTGGGGAAGAGAGTGAGAGGAAGGAATGTGGGGTGATATGTGTAGAGGAGGAGGAGGAGGAGGATGCAATGGTGAAGAGATGCAGGTGGTAGGGGAGGAGGTTGCATGGCTACAGACAGAGGTAGAGAAGGCACAAGAGGCAGAGGGGAGGGGGGGGATAGAGAGAGTGGTGGAGGTGGCGACAGGTTAGGAGGAGGGATAGGATGAAGGGGAGGAGATGGCGACGAAGGCAATGGGAAAAGAGGAGGGGGGTGAGGGGAGGCAGAGGTGGGGTGGAGGGGAAGCGCAGGAGGATGTGGAGGGGTGAAGGCAGAGACGGAGAGGAGGAAGAGGAGGGGGAGGGGCAGGGGAGCAGGAGGAGAAGGTAGAGGCGAAGGATGTGGGGGGAGGATGGAGTGAGGCTAAGGGGGGGAAGAGAAGGAGGAGGCGCGGGTGGGAGGGAGATAGAGGAGGAGGAGGAGGAGGACAAGGAGGCAGGTGGGAGTTAGAGGCGGAGGAGGAGTGTGCAGGCAAGAGTAGGAGGAGGAGGAGGAGAGGCGAGGTAGAGGCAGAGGAGGTGAAGGAGGAGGAGGGGGAGGGGAAAGGGCAGGATGAGGTCGAGAGGGTGGAGGAGGAGGGGGTGGAGGAGGAGGCAGTAGAGGAGGAGGAGGAGGTAGCTCAAGTAGTTAGGTGAAGAATTGATTTCTTGAGTAGAGTGCCTTATATTCTCTAGAGACGTGTTCTACTTGGTTTGTTGGTAGAATTTTTGAAATATTTCTATCGTGTTTAGTAGCCGAAGGAAATATTTGAAAGTTATTGATTCCCTAATTTTGTTTTCATTTAAGAAAGATAAAAGAAAAATATTACAAGTGGATTTGGTTGGTCATCTAGTGAACAATCAATTTATGTAGTGCACACAAAAAAACATATGAACATTTATAATAAAGTTTATTTTCCACTTTCTATGATTTATTATTATAGTAACAAATTAGGAGTTGTTGAGTTGGATATCTAATACCATTTCTTGTGTCATATGAATATCAACAGAAAAAATAATATGAAAAGTGTGTCAAATGATTCTAGCTCAACTAGTGAGGTGAACAATTTTTTTCTCAATATCAATGCGCTCAACTAGTTAGGTGAACAATTTTTTTCTCAATATCAATGCCTCAATTCTCTAGAGACATGTTGTAACTAGTTTGTTTGTAGAATTTTTGAAATAGTTTTGTCGTGTGTAACAACATAAGGAAATATTTTGAAGTTATTTATTCGCTAATTTTGTTTTGGTTTAAGTGAAAAAAGAAAAAAAATCTTACAAGGTGATTTTGTTGATCCTCTACTAATGATTATGTTTATGTAGTGCACATTTAAAAACATATGAACATTTATAATACTATTTTTTTCACTTGCCATGAATTGTTATTATAGTAAGGAAATTTTGTTTTGGTTTAAGTGAAAAAAGAAAAAATATCTTACAAGGTGATTTTGTTGATCCTCTACTAATGATTAAGTTTATGTAGTGCACATTTAAAAAAATATGAAGATTTATAATACTATTTTTTTCACTTGCCATGAATTGTTATTATAGTAACGAATTTAAAGTTGTTGAGGTAAATATCAAAGGAGAGTTCGTGGTGTCATATTAATCTCAAGAAAATCATAAATAATGACAAGGAAATTCCTTTCATTTACCAATATTTTTCTACATATGTGTTTAAATTTGTCCGTCACCTGAGTGGAATTTGTGTATCTATGTGGTATCAAAATATTTCGAAAAAATATTGCTTTCTATTCATTGCTATATTGACCAAAATCAAAAGTGGAAACAATATAAACATGCACAAGAAATAAATGTAGGCTAATAAGTCACTAGCATTTTTCCTACCTAGTATATGTTATTTTTTTGGCCAATCCTTTTACCTCGTAGCAGAAGAGGTAAAAACTCTAATAAAAACTCTAAGATCATCATGTAAGGAGTGAATGTGTAGGACATCCTATGGAAACTAGATTATATAAACGAATGTCACTGGGAAAACCAATCACTACCAGCCAACATAGAACTGTCTTCCTGCAATTCACCCTTGAGCCGATATTTCTTGCCATAGATCAACTACCTCGTGTTAATCACTTCAATGAGATTTTAGTATGCTCTTTCATGATATGGTTTCCATTAATAGCGTCCCAATTTTACGGATATTTTTATCCATTTTCCTAGGTTTTTCCCATAAAAGCTCGCCTTTCTCTTGTGTGAGGCTTTTCCTCATAAAATCTGGCCTTTCTCTCCCACAAGCCTTTTATATTTTTCTTAAATTATCATATTTCTCCAGATAAGTAGGTTAATGGATATTTATCTCCAATGCATTAAGTTTATCTAGAGTTGGATCTAGAAGTCTTATCATGAAGCAATTATCCCTTCCCATTCACCAATGGGGTTTGACAAGAATATCATCCCTTGGTGAGAATATCATCCCTTGGTGTCTCGGTTGTAAGTGATTAAATTATTATATTTAATAATAAAGTATTTAATTTCCTAATGGATATTTATCTCCAATCCATTAAGTTTATCTAGAGTTGGATCTAGAAGTCTTATCATGAAGAAATTATCCCTTCCCATTCACCAATGGGATTTGGCAAGAATATCATCCCTCGGTGTCTCGGTTGTCCAAGTGATTAAATTATTATATTTAATAATAAAGTATTTAATTTCCTTGTTACACATGAGACCAAGGTTTTCTTAACATAGGTTAGCAAAGTTTTACATACAATGGAGGAGTGTTACATTATTATTATATACGAATGATAATAATAATAATAATGATAATAATAATTTACATACGATAACTTTAACATTATATATATGCAACAAATGTTTAAATTTCCTCAATGCTAACGTGTAAACTATATATATAGCATCTATCATTGCAATTTTTACATTTTAGAAAAAATCTAATTAATTATTACAAGACAACATAATCACTTTTTCTATATGCGTTAATGATTGAATCTTTGTAATATAGAATGGACTACCATGGCATCACTAAAGTCATTGCAAATTTAAAATATAGTATTTTTATCTTTAATTGGTGCAAGTTATGGAGCTTGTATATTTTTAAAATAATTATTAGGTTGTAGTTGGCTTAAGTTTTTCTTAACTAGAATTGATGACATAATGTGATACCATCATTTCGTTACGAAATGTTCATATCTATTTTTCTAAGGAAAATATGTATGAAAATCTTGGTAATAATATGGAAATTGGGTGTCAAAGGAGTTTAGCTCAAGCGGTAGAGATCAACGAGGAGGAGGATGAGGGTGAGGGAGAGGAAGAGAAGGAGGAGGCAAGGGTGGTGGAGAGAAGGCAGAGGCAGAGGATGGGGGTGATGAGGATTAACTAGAGAGGAGGAGGAGGGGGTGGAGGAGGAG